>WBNH01010867.1:45967-103609 GCA_013401255.1 Urocolius indicus | reverse complement strand
AAGAAGGCCAACGGCATCCTGAGATGCATCAAGAAGAATGTGGCCAGCAGGTCAAGGGAAGTTCTTCTCCCCCTCTACTCTGCCCTGGTGAGTCCTGTGTCCAGTTCTGGGCTTCTCAGCTCAAGAGGGACAGGCAACTTCTGGAGAGAGTCCAGTGCAGGGACACCAAGATGATTAGGGCATATCTTCCTTACCAGGAAAGGCTGCGAGAACTGGGACTGTTTAGTCTAGACTAGATGAGACTGTGGGGGGAATCTCATTAGTAGTTACTAATATATAAATGGTGGATGTCAGGAGGTTGGGACCGTCTTTTTTTCTGTTGTTTATAGTGACAGTTTAAACATAAGAAAATAAATATTTTACTGTAAGGGTGAGGGAGCCCTGACACAGGCTGCCCAGGCAAGGGTGTGGAAGCTCCTGCTCTGGAGGTTTTCAAAACCTGGCTGGACACATTCCTGTGTGATCTAATCTAGGTGAATCTGCTTCAGCAGGGGGTTTGGACTAGATGATCTCTAAAAGTACCTTCCAACCTCTACCATTCTGTGATGCTATGATACTAAATCAGGAGTGAATTCACTGAGAGACAAATTAAAAAGAACATTTTCGTAAGTGAACTGTTGAATGCTTGAAAATGTGGAATGCTTTATGAACAGTGATGTTGCATTGAGCTGTAAAATTTTTTATTTCCCAGTCTGAAAAATGTGGATTAAAAATCTGAATTGCTTTTGGTACCTTGACCTGTTAAAAAGGGGGGAAAAAAATTAATTCAGTTCTTCATGTTCAAGAGACAAAACTTTTAGAGGCTTTAAATATACTTAAAACATGTTGAAAGACAAAATCCCAATTATCAAGTGTTTATTTATGGCTTAATCAATTCCAACTCAACTCAACTGAGTTGAAGTGACTAATAGGTCAGTCTGTTGAATACGTAACTATATTCTGTCCTATATTAATATGTTAAAACACATGTATGTAAAAAGCAAACACTGGGAAAATTGTTTACAGGATCTGAAGAAATAATATGGAATATCTTACTCTTCTCATATGATTCTGTCATATTTTGGACTAGAATAAAAATTGAAAAGTAAGAAAATCAGCAAGCATCCAGTACATTGAAAGTTAAATGATGCACGAAAGACAAGAGGGTGATTGTGAACTGTCACATGGATTTACTAAGATCAGTCAAGTTTAATCAACCTGAGTCCATCTCTAATGAATGTCTGACTTTGTGAATGAGGGGAAATTAGAACATATTCACCTCAAATTAAGCAGGGCTTTAAATAGTATCAAATAAACTCCTCTTAACCAAACTGAGGAAATGCAGGAGGGATAAGTGGACTGCAAAGTATGTGGACAGCAAACAGGACTGCTGGGTCCAAAAGAAGATGGTCAATGATTCGAAACCTAGATAATCACCTTGATGTGAGACATATTCCTCAGGGTCTGATAGCAGGACACAGTGTGAACTCAGCTGGATAAGACTCCAAACAATCTGATCTAACTCTGCAATGAGTTCTGCTTTATATTGGGCTACAGTGTCCCAGAGGCCCATCCTAACTTGAGTGCTTCTAAAAGGCTAAAATTCACATTCGTAGTTGGCTAATCTATAATCCCTGCTCTTCCCATTTGAGTCTTATTATATGCATTTTCATGGCTAATGTCGTCTTCTTCAAAATATCATTTTCCTGTTGTTGCTTCATCTGCAGCAACAATAATTCTCCCAGATGTCTTAAACAGGCTGCTTTGAATAATGAATTATACACCTTGACTGATAAGTGGGAGTCTGTTTTCACATTACACAGCTGTGTGGATATCACAAAGGGAATCTATGGGAAGGACATCTCTTGTGAATGGAGCCGTAGATTTTCCAACCATTAGAACAACATTGTTCAAAAGGTGATTCTCTGTCCATTTATGTAGAACTTAATAAAAGGTACGTGGGAATATACCATTTAATTTTTCAGCAGTAGTCCATCAAGAGTTTTCTAACCTTCAAATAAACAAAACTCACAATTGGAAATAATAGCAACAAAATCCAGCTGTAGAAAAAAAAGGTTTAAGTACTTGATCAAAGTACATGAAGACTGTCACTAACTTGAACAGGCATTGGATCACTGCTGGAGTGATCCAATCTCAGCAAGGAGATTTTTTTTTTTGACATAATCCACATTTGTAACACATTTCCTGGGAGCTGTTTTACGATGAAGCCAGGGCACTGTCTGTTTACATTATTGACTAATTACCCCTCCAGCTCGATGGGTAATGTTCTGAAGACCATAATCATAAAGACACTTTTACAACAAACAGTAGCACTATGATGAGGTGATGAGGTAGGGGCATGACACACTGTCTCCTCCACAAACGCAAAAGTAACAGGTGCAGAATAATGTCTGACTTCCCAATTATTTTATGTGTAACTTCTGGAATAGAATACAATTGTACCATGTATTATATTCTGAATTAGTGCCTGCCCTGATGGAACTGGTTAATATTTCATTTGTTATTTTAAAAAGCAGTCTCGATGATTTTACAGACAATGGATGATGACATGAAAATGTACATATTTTCCTTTCTGTTTTCTAAGGCACATTGGAAAATGACAAGCTGTAGTACAAATGCTGGAGGCCACCTATCTCATAAATTTTGCCTCAATGATTTGAAAGCAAAAACTTCTGCCTAGTGATGTAACTGCTCTCTCTCTCTTTTCTCCTTTTCTTTTGTGTTCTTTTTTGCCAGTATATTCTGGGTTTCAGTCCCTTGTAGTGGGTCATGATGGAAAAAAAAAATGAAATAGCTTTGAAATAAGAATAGTATGAACATCTGAAATATCACAATTGGTTGTATATGATCAGAAAATCAAGAAAAGAAAAAAAAAAACAAAAATCATTTGCCTTTGCCTGTATGACTCCATTTCTTTAATAACCAGTCTCAAACAAATATTTACATTTCTTTTAGCATTAAGATTAAAAAAAACCATTTTCAGGTAGTATTAGAAATCTAAAGTCCTAATTCATCAGCTGTGACAATATGACAAATTCATCCCATTCATTGCCTGATGTTTAAAATAGGAGATATTAGGCAGAGCTTGTGGCAGTTTAAGCATAGATATATTCCAGCAGTGTAATTGCTAAGAAAAATAAATCAATTAGAATAGTTTGCTAACATAGCATCATTAGATCACATATTTTCTGTTTCATTTACTGGCATATGGTGAAGTATTCATTTTGTCTTGGCATAAGGACATTGCTGCAGAAGAAAAATTAGATTGACATTTTATTTTTACATCAAGCTAAATCTCTTTGTAAGATAATTTTTTAAAACATACGATGTGTAATTTGATGCATGATCTCTGGAAGAGGTTACTAAAGAAGGATTTGATATTTTTAGCAGTAGTAAGCAAAATATGCTCAGGAGTGCTGTAAAGTAAATTGTCTGGTTACTGACATAAGAGCTGCTGCTGTTGTGATAGTTGCTCTGCGGACTGATATAGCTGGGATTTAACCCACTATCTCTAAAGATAAAATCATCAATTTGTATAGCTAAAAAGCTCTGCTGCCAAGAGTCATCTTTCTGATAGACTGCATAGAGAGGGAGGAGCTTGTAATATATACTTCGCATAAGTGTAACTTCTGTTATCTCTGTGATGTTACACATACTGATATGGAAATCACTTGTTAAGAGGCCAATAATAGGCCACTGGGAATTATTACTCTGCTCCTAAGACTTTTACCTTGCCACAAGTCTAAATCTATTCAAATTGAGATGAAAGCTGACACAGCCAAAATCTGATCCAAAGATGCTATCTTTTTGTCAGCAGGGCCAGGCTTCCCTTTCCCATAGCCATCTCTTTCCATCACAGGAACCATTATATCATCCTCTAGTAAGAACTTTTTTGCATCTTGGATATTAATGGTTTTTCACTTTTTTTTTTTCCCCACATTTTTCATGTTTATGTAGTTAACACATCCTCTCAGAAGACCTCTGCTGTGAGGAACTCAGGAAAGCAGGATCCAGTAGAATTTTATTACTTTCTCAAGTTGATTCACATTTATTTACTGATTTATCGTTGTATTAAAACACTATTCCACGTTCGAATGACCTTTAGTGTCTGGATTTCTCAGTAGACCTTTCCCTGCTCAACCAAAAAGGGCTAAAAAACCCAATATGATTCACTGTCATTCATATTCTCCAGATCTTGAGTGACTATAGTAGATATCCTTTCCAATTTTGTAGTATTCCTTTGAAATTATAAACTCTAAAACTATAGGTAGTATGGTAATATCCATCTCACCAGTACTATGAAAAGAAATATTTTTTTAATTTCAACTGCTGTCACCATACTTGACATGAATGTTTTTTGATGCAGAAAACCACTGGAGTATCCATTGATTCTCGTATTACTATGATCCCTAAACATTTTAAATAACATCACTGTCTCGAGTCCTGTTCCTCTGTTGTAGGAATGACCTGCATTCTTTATAATTACATAGATAAATTGAAAATACATTTTGATTGAATAAACCAGTTCACCAGGCAGTCTTGCTCATTGTATCTGCCTACCTCATTGTTTTTCACTGTTCCTCTAGTCTTTGCACCAACCACAGATTTTATTGACAGTGATTATATGTTTACTGCCAGGTAAATATATATTTACTATCAGGTAAATTTTCCATGGTGATTTTTCCCACCAGAAAAAGCTCTAATGAAAATTCTCCATTAATGATAAGTCCTTACCGTGTGTCAGTTATACTATTCATCAGTTCCTTCTTGGTAATGCAGGGTGCTATATTTTTAACAATAATGTCACAAGGTTCTAAATCCTTACAAAAGTTTAAGTGATATAATAATTAACAATGAATTGAATAATTCAGGTACTTTTGGCACCCAAAATGCTAATCTCAAATATCCTTTTTTTTCCCCACCCATAAAATACACTTCAATTCAAAGCCTTTATTCTTCATTAGTCAAATTCCATTATTTTTCCTTTTGCTTGGAAATGACACAGCTAATCTACTAATCTACTTAGGAAATATTTCTGTGAAGGAAGTCAAAACGTTTTCTCTTACCCCAGCTTCTCCCAGCAGGAGTGCTATTGAGCTTAATGCAGTGTCTCAGAAAGAAAAAAAAAAAAACCACAACAAAGGACACCAAACAAACAAACAACATAACACAACAAAACCAAAACAGGACCTAGCTGCTTTGATGTTGCTGTCTTTGTGTGTTAATTCATCTGACCATCTTTACTTTCATGCTGTGCCTTTCTTTGCAGAATATTTTTTTCCTCAGAGATTCAGACATAAAAGCTACATCATTAATGCTTTCTTGGGATACATTGTGCCTTTGTATTAAGACTTTTCAATAGCCTTTGTCTTATTTCAAGATACTGCACTCCCAAATGCAAAATTATCTTTAGAGGTTTCTTGTTAAAAAAGTTACCAAGGAAACCACTAGTGAAAGTCTTTGTCCAGGTAATCTGAAAATTCATAGATATTTTCTCATTCCATTTGTTTTATTGGAATAATTGTAGCTTAGATATAAAACCAATTTTGTATTAAACATTATTAAATCCTTATAATGATAGTTTTATCTAAACTGTAACAGAATAGAGCAGCAGTGATAAGAGTATTAGTTGCTGTGTATCCATGGAGGGAAAAATATTTGCTGAGCCCATACAGACAAAAAACTGGAGAGATCTTTTGCCTGAAGTCACATGTGAAAGCACATGTAAAAGGCAGGATATGAGCAAAAAGGTTTCTCTGTAACAGCCCAGCACTTTTTCATCAAGTCTTGAGGGGGAAAGGTGTTTTTGTTGTTGCTGTTGCTGTCTGTTTGTTTGGGTTTTTTTAATAGCTGTCAAAATTCTTTGAAAACATTCATTGTCATGGATGGAAAAAAAATGTCCTTTTCCTAAAGAACTGGAAAGAAAAGAAGGAAAGGGGGAGAGGCAAATAATCTTTTTAATTTTCTGAACCTAGCTGTAAAAGAAGAAAAGTGATACAGCAAAAATAATTTGTTTCCCATTAGAAAAAATGTCAATTTTAAAATCCCAATTCTAGTTGTAAGCATCAGACTGAAGCACATTTAAGTTCAAAAGTTCCACAGTCATAATATTCCTTTGAATCACAGAATGATAGAATGGTAGGACTTGGAAGGGACCCTTAGAGATCATCTAGTCCAACCTCACTGCTGAAGCAGGTTCACATAGGTTCGATCATACAGGAACATGTCCAGGCAGGTTTTGAAAATCTTCAGAGAAGGAGCCTCCACACCCTCCCTGAGCAGGCTGTGCCAGGGTTCCCTCACCTGAACAGTAGAGAAGTTTTTCCTTATGTGTAAATGGAATCTTTTGTGTTCCAGCTTCTTTCCATTACTCCTTGTCCTGTCACTAGATACAACAGAAAAAAAAAGGGACACTCCAATCTCCTGACAACCACCATTTAGATATTTGTAACTATTAATGTGATCCCAACTCATTATATAATGAGATTCCCCCCATTAATAAATCTCCTCTTATCCAGACTAAATAGCTCGTTCCTACAGATTTTCCTCTTAAGATGCTCCAGTCCCCTGCTCATCCTACACTGGATATATTTATCTGCAGACAGCCAGTTTTCTTCCGAGGATGAACTGAGGACCAGCAGCTGTAGAAGCAGATTTTCTCTCTTCTTTTCTCTGTACAAAAGTATTTATTTAAAGAGAAACACAAACACATCTAAATCAATGATAGTAAAGATTACAAGGACTTTCTACTTGTTTACTAAGAAGCTGTTTGCTCATGAAGCAAAAGGAGTGTGAAATAGAGAAGGAACATTTTCTGCTGAAGGAAAAAAAATACAATGGTGATTCAAATTACTTCCATAGGGGAGCAATGTTGGGAGGCTCCATTAAGTTGCCTGGCACTAGCTGGCAGAAAAAAATAAACGAAAACACAGCTTTAAAAACACTGCTTTATTTACTGATGACCATAAATGGAGCGAAGCTGGAAGGTGTTCAAGATTTCTGACTGGCTGATTGTCACAACTAATTGTTTTTGACATCCAAGTGTCCTACACAGTGATATGCACAACCTGCCAAGCCACAGGCTGCATCTGTTGGGGAGTCAAAACTCTAAATGCACAAGGCACCCAGTGCTAATGCAATGTATAGTCATGAGTTTAGACACATCATTTAACATAAACTATTTTCCATACCCATAGTGTTATCTCTCTAAGCAGGTTTATTACCTGACAAATTAAAGTTCGTTCTCCAATATATGATGTCAGTGCTAAATGACTGCTTTAATTTTTGCCCAGAAATGTCATTCTTGGTTTGATAGGCACCAATGGAACTTGAACGCAAGATTTGAAGAGATGCTGAAAGAAAGAAAGAAAGAAAGAAAGAAAGAAAGAAAGAAAGAAAGAAAGAAAGAAAGAAAGAAAGAAAGAAAGAGAGACTTAGAAACTGACTGCTAGTCAAGGTGTAGTTTTGAGGAATCAGTAGAGCAAATCTACTGTCTGCTACTTTCTGTGATTGTAAGTACAACTTAAGTACCTCCAGAAACACAGTGGCACTGTCAGGTGTGACCTCAAAAGAATGGAGCCAATTTCTTGCTACATTTTTATGTTAGTTATACTACCAGAAGTAATAATTAATCCATCAAAATTAATGATTTTGTCCCCTAAATTTGTATTAGTAAATTATGTTTTACAATATAGTGCACATTTATCTATAATAGCAGCCCTGTAAGTACAAACAGGACCAAGATTTTTATGCCCAAATCAAAATATCTTGCTGTGATTTAATGTTGTGAGATTATGTGCTCCGTACTTTATGAAGATTTCTTGGTTTCTATTTGTATACTCTGAGACTGAAGCACTTTTAAACACATGGATCTAAATGTCTAAGCAGTAGAGGTTTGAAAAATTATAACTGTTAGGGTCTGTATTTTAGTACCTACTCTAAACAGTAAATCTACCAAAAAAATAGAGCTTTGTTATTTGTTGTTCTCTGTGCATCACACTTCACTGTCTTGCAGATCTGATTTTGTCATCATATAAATGGCAAACAAGTTTCCCCTCACAGCGGCTCACCCATAGGCACTTTGGTTTCTGACAATGGGCCTTTCTCTCTGACACAACATCAGTGATAACAAACGTTCTGTTAGCCCAACCATGATCTAATCTCCTCTTCAATTCTACCATTGTCCTCGAAATGTGATATCAGCGACACCAGGGTAAATGTCCATCAGATTCATTGGCTTAAAGAATATATGAGAGCAAAACCTGAACATTCTTCTGCTGTAGAGTTGAAGTTCAGGGTTTATTTTATGCAGATGAACTTCTTCATTAATCTGGCTGTAATTTTCACAACTTCTATGTTCAAATAGAGAGTTTTTTCATTTTTTTCTTTTTCTTTTTGAGGAATCTCAAGCATTTAAACCTAAAAGTTTATCTCCTTAGCTCCACTCTCCCCTTTTTAGGGTCTAGCAATCAGAACCTGAAGCCATTTCTCTGTATCCTTTCTATGTCCTGGCAACTTCTCATACCTGCTATTTCTCATACAGAATGTCTCCCCAAAAAAAGAACTCCAATTAGGACACTTTCTAAGGACATGTGTTGAAATTCCTGCTGAGAAATGGGCAGCTATCACAGTTGTCTCAGTTAGCCGTTTTTACCTATTGTGCATAGTTTCTTTTACTACAGATCAGCTCCATAGCTTTTCTTTCTCACTCCTCTTGATAGTTCCTCTACTTTGTTGATATCTTTCTAGGAATAAAATGTTCAGAACAGACCATAAACTATTTCAAATGTAACATTTCAGAATTACAAGGATCATACAAATAAAGAGCACGTATAACTATAAATATGAGCAAATATGACTTTGAGACTAGGTACAGTCATGTGTGGCTGAGGGGAAGCAGATCACAGTAGACACCCACATACAATCTGCTGTCTACCATCGTTCACAAGAGCTTCCAGTCAACTCCCACCCATCTAAGGTATTTGTCTTAGGTTTCTTTCCCCTCTTGATGCCTTAGTGCTGCCACTTTGCGGTTTAAACTTTCTGTCTGCAGGTTTCAAACTGCTGAAATTTGTTCCTTTCTCATCTTTCCTTCTTCACTTTAAGTCATTCCCCCAATTGCCATGCTCTTAAAATAAACCTGACAGAGAAAAGAAATAATTCACATGCTCAAAGGAAAATATTGTTCAAAATTCTGCAGTCTCAAAGAGGGGATTTAATGAGCATAGAAATTCAGTGAATATCCACTGTAAATATAAGGAGTATGATCATCCAAGCCTGAGAGTTCCAAAGCTATTGCTGCACCATCTAGAAATGGGAAGATCTTCTCTTCTTTTAATGAGTAGCAAAATAGCACAGGCCTTACCCAGGCCAGTGACACACACAAAAAAAATCATAGTGTCGTTAGAAGCCAGTTTACTTCACAGTAGAAGAGACAACAAAGTCCTGTGCATGCAATTATACATAAGACTGCCTCCAGGACTATTATATCAAAATAATTCTAAATGGCCATTATAAAAGCATTTGAGAAAATAAATTAAATATGTTAGATTTTTCTTGCACAGGGAAAACATCAGAGGTAATAATAATTTGAAATCTCATTGATATTATGAAGGTGATTTAAAATAAATGTCATTGACATCCACTATGTTAAAGTCAGACTAAAAAGACTTCAGGGTAAATAGATATGTCTACAGGTGTCTTCTTTAAAATGTCATTTAAAAATCACAGTAATTGCTTGGCTAAGCAAGTTCAAATCTCATTAGTGACCAAGACAAAATGTATACTAACTATCTGGAAACTAGAAATGGTTCAAATCCACCAGAAAATCAATTCCTAAATATTTAACCATAGTTAATTATTATTCTTTCAGCAAACCAGTACTGGACAGACCTTTGAGAAAAATATGAGTCAAAGGCATTTGGCAGCTTTATGACTGAAGAGACTGCAACAAACACTATGACCACTTAGTACAAAATCAAGTCTATTTTGATTGATAGTCTAGAGGACTGTTATTACTATACACATTCCAGTTTCCCACTTAAAACGTGGTGTGATGAAATCCATTTGGATGGAAGATCTGACCATACTGTCTTGTGTAAGCTGTCTTTCACCTCATATTCACAAATTCTTATCAAAGGTAACTCCACAATAACATGAAAATAGTCTTTGGAATAGTAACTATCAGTCATTGTGAAATATCACAAGTAAGCCTGGATTGCCCTACCATTCTATGATTCTATGATTCCCCACTTGTAGATGTTTAGGATGTACAAGTGATAAGATTTGGATTTTGTCTTTCAGTTGCTTAAGTTTCAATGACTTAAATGAGATTCAAGCCTCATGATTCTTAAATCAATATAGAAAATGGGATTTGAGCAGGTCTGATTTTTTTTCCTCACCGTTTTTATCCCAAGAAATTTGATTTAGATCTTGAAAAATACCGTATGCACTTTAATTTACATGTGTCATTCTACTTTGCATTGCTGACTAGTGTCTGCAGCTTCCTACTCATAGCTTTTGCATTTGATTCTATGATCACTTAGATTGCTCACTATAATAAAGACTATCTTCATTTAGTCCAGCAAAGATGAGTGTAATAACTTCTGTTTCATAGCAAATACATTAATCAATCAACGATAATTTGTCTTTTGACTATAAAGATCACTTATACACACTTGGACACAAATTTGGGATCTGCCACTATCATCAAACAATTGAAAATATATTCAAATATAATTAAAATAAGAAAATTCGTATTGATAAAATGTATTAAATGCATAACAAAAATATGTTTATCAAAATAATTGTAGAATTTTATCACTCTAAATCAAATTAAATACAAATTTGCTGCGAATTTGGACACAGCTCCCAATTGACACATTTCCTTCACTTCAGCCTGCCAAGAAGCTTATGCTGAATGTCATCCTGTTGATTAATTCCTTGGGAAAACAGTTCTGCTGATAAGAAACAAGTGATGGAATCAAAGGAAACTTGTCCCATAAACAGTGAATTTGATCAGAGGTGCTATGGACCTTAAGAACTTGGCAACAGATGAAGTATTACTAAAATCTGGTATGTAAAGGAAGACTTTTGAATTAACTTTCCATTTTCAGTGTTTCAATTATATGTGTTTAATATGAGCTGTCTGGAGGTCGTTGTATTTCTTTTGTGATAAAATTTCTTGAAAATTAGGAACTTTTATAAGGCAAAACTCTCTGTCATCAGAGTACATATATCTTATTGTTTTAAATCAATCATTGTTGCACAGATTTCCTAGATAAACATTCAGAAGGAACCCTCCCCTGTGTCTACAGAAACTGAGATGATACACAAAGATGACGACTCCTGACATTTTGACATTTAAAGAGAGAACTCATCGCTCTCCTCTTCTAGTCAGATGCCTGAGAATGATAAAACACACCAAAGGTTAAGCTTGCTTCCAGAGCTTGCCTATGGTAAAGTTTCAAAAGAGAGAGGAGAGAAAAAAGAAAACATATTTCTTGCCTTAATGACATGAGAAGGAATCACACATTTCAAAATTCAGCAGTCTCTTTTTATTCTTGGCCACAGTTTTCTGGTAACAGTTCTATCAGTCACATTCATTTGAAGCATGTGGCGACACATGTTGAAGATATGAAGATACAGTTTCTGCATTTGCAATTTCCCTTCTTCAAAGTGCTTTTCAGTTTTATCATAAATCTGGAGAAAAGCCTGTGGTGTGTGAAAGACATTTTTTCCCTTTTTTCTCTTAATTCATCACTGTTATTTAGTTTCTCCCTTAGCCAGGATGCTAATATTTATTTGATTCTAGCATAGCTTTCAAGCTTAATGGAGCCAAGGTATCACTTCCAGTTAAGCCTCCAATAATTATAAATATAAATCATTATACTTCGGTGAAAACAGAAAACTCACGTAAACATTGCAACAAAAAAGGCCTCTGAAACCTGAATAGTCCTGGACAACATGCAAAAGGGCCCAAGAGCTAAACTAGCACAGTAATGAATCACCTCTATTGAGCTCCATTCTTTTAAAACATAATTCACTTTCAAGTACCCATTAGTCTAAACAGATAATCTCAAGGAGAGGAAAAAAGACCATGTGAAAATATATTAATTATGTGGAGGAGACCACTGAGGCAGTGTGAAAAAACCTGAGCCATTAGTGGAGAAGGATTGTTATATATCAGAAATTGACTAAACATAAACAGATAGCATGTGGGTAAATAAACATTGGGTGCACAAGTTCATTTATATATACTGAGAAAAATAGAAATATTGAAACTCTCCTAGAGTCTTCTGGAAAAGCAGAAATGTCAGTGTGGGTATTTTTAAGTTCTTCCTCTTCACTCCATTTCCCACACATAAAAAGTGCCAGTACATGTGCTTGAAACACACTGTTGTGGCAGACTGGCATATAATAGACCATGTAATGACTGCATACCTGGGCCTGATCCAGAATCTGAATTATAAAGGTCCTTGAAATGCAGCCTTATTCAGGTCAGTGGTGCTTCGCAGAGGCATGTGATGGCATCTCATCTGTGAAATAGTGCTTTCAGATGTGAAAATACAGACAGATCTCAGTAAACTGGAGATTTGGGTTGAAAGCAGCTAATGAAATTTAATTGAATGCTGAAAAATGCTACACTTGAAAGAAGGAAATCCAGAACTGAAGAAAAATGCCTATGCTACCACAAAGCAGTATCAAATCTGAAGGAACATAGCAAATTCCAAGCATATTAAGAAGTAAAATTTTATATGATTTTTAAACAGGCATATGGTAATATGAAATATATTGTTAGAAGACTTATTTATAAGGCAAACATGGGTTTTGTGAGTAAAACTCTAATAAAAATTGACACTAAGGAAAGTCCAAAAGAGACTTGATGAGATTAAGAAGTTTAGGAAGTACATGATAAAATAAAAGGTTAAAATATTTGGATTTATTTAATCTGGAAGAGATTAAACAAAGACATAATCACAATATTCCAGTAGGTTGTTTTTCCAGTAACAACAAGGGATGTTGAGTGATACATTGTTCAGAGAGTTCGATAGGGGTTAAAGAAGAAATACTTGGCTTAATTTGCAGCAAAAAAAAAGATTTAGGTTAGATACTTTCTAACTAAAAGGATAAGGAAGCACAACAGGTTACCTAGAGAGATGCAGAATTGCCTTTATTGGAGATTTTAAAGAAAATATCTGGTAGAGATGACCTCACTACACATTACTTGCCTTTTTTTCGGTGCAGGAGGATTAGGGAGGCCAATTAAGATCCTTCCTAGATTTACATTTTGAAGACTTGTGATATGTGAGATCATGGGATATGATATATAAATCCTTTTCTGAAAGACATATAAGAAAACCATCACACTTAACTCTTTTTCATTAAGAAAGTGTCTAACTCTTATAGTTGAGCAAAAATCTTATTTTTTGTAATCCGAGAAGCACTATTCAGACTTGAATTCTGGATTTGACTTCCTTTCTGTTGGAGATCTATCATGCAAAGGACAATGACTTATTGTCTGACCCCTAAAAACAAGAAATGCCAAGCTCTTCTTGGGATGTTATAACATTAAGCAGAAATTAATATTAGCATGAACAGATATTTTACAAATTCCCACAGAGACTGAGCAGCCTGGCAGAAGTCAAATGCCACCGTAAATCAGCAGGAAGCTACACATTGAGGAAGTATCGTTCCTAGACCATTAAGTTCCTTCTGCAAAGGAATCCTACCTTGTCTCACCACACAGTGCTACCTGAATACACGGGAATATATTGCAGTATATTGCAATTCACAGAGAAGAGAACGAAATTATTTCTGCTGCACTGGCAAGGGATTGTGTTACTGCTACAATGATCTTTTTTTTCATTGAGTGAAGCCTACAGGCTTAAGAGGAAGATGGGACAGTATATCCCAAATCAGGCCATTATCTCCAGCCCCTCTGCTCTACGTGTGCACCCCAGGCAGAGAAGCATCTCAAGAGCAAAAGAAAATAACCTTAAAACATCAAGACAAAGACAGGAAAATATACAGCACATACTTTGGGGGTTTTGTCAACCAGTTTATCATTGATTAAGGATCTTCACATTTCAGTCCCTGAGGCAGTCCTGCTTTGGGTACAGTTCCTATGAAAACACTTCAGACTCACATGAATAATGAGGAATCTGACTTTACAAAAAAAAAAAATAGAGTTACTAGCTATGTAATTTTAAAACACTGACTATATATTAGGTATCTCTTCTACCAGGTCTTGACTAGTTTTTTGTTTGAATTGTGCTGCTGCTATAGTCTGATATTTTACTGTGATGTGTCAAGGACTGTAGCTCAGATGGAGGCTGAGGTAGAGAGGTGTCCTGGACCAGAGTGGGTCCTGTTGCAGCCTTCCTACAGGCTGTTAGCCACCTCTCCGTATCACCTTGGGACACGAGGGGCACAGTCCCTGCAGCCAGGCCTGACCTCACAGAGGGACAAGGGTGCTCTCAGCACATTTACATGTGGCTCTAAAAGGAGACATATCGAGTATCAGATATTAAATACCAGTGATGGACTGACCCACCCATTCCTTTGCTCCAACTCTTTCACTGACGTGACCCAAGGACACTGGTATAGCACTGCTCAGTTACTCACATGGAATTGTGCTCATGTCCAAGCAGCTCTGCAGTATCTTACCAGTGTTATGGATCACATTCTGTCCCATTGAAAAGCTCCTAGGGCAGTTTGAAGAGCATAAGCAGACAAGTATGTCAATCATTGCTTGCATCTCTTCACATGATAGTGGCACTCAGTTCATATGTCCTCATCAGAACTAGAAGCCCAAGTCTTAGTCACTATGTCAGGAACTAGCTAGATCCAGCTGCTCCGCAGGATATCCAGAAATTATAACCCACTACAGGTTTCTCAGAGCCTCATCCCATACCTATTAAAGAAGATTTCTAACCTGGGAATTTCTCACACTATGCTTCATAACCAGCATGAGCACTAACATTTCACAGCATGCAATCACTGAGGCGAGTTTTGGGAAGTACTGATCTGCAAAGGAATAGCTTCATCCATTCTTTTGTAACATCCACCTTGGATGCTGACAGCAATAATCAGCAGCCTCATTCATTACCTCTTATGAAGAATATGCACTAATGGACCTAAAATAGAAAGCACACTGTCAGACTCTTCTATGGGCAAGGTTTATTAAACACAGTTTATAAACAGAATTGCCTCTCTTCCTTCACCCCTCTTCACTTGTCATTTTGCACTTTGAAAAGGAGAAATTGTGTCCTCCGTTAGTAAGGATGATTTCAACACTATAGTTAATACACTAGCTCACATTCTGCCCTATTGCATCTTTGGGGAAAATAGCAGTGTAGATGGATGCAAGTGTTACATAGCACAGGAAAAGAAAGGGAAAACAGATGATATTTCTTCTGGCTTTAGCTCCTTGAGTAACATGACTGAGTTTTAGACATTTGCGGTTGACGGATTTGCACATGCTACAAGTTTGAGTTACAGAAGCCTGAAGTGAGCTATGGATCAGGGTCAATTTGGTAACCAATATACCAAAACTGGAACAATTTATCTTGGGTCTTGTTACAGCAAAATGTGAACTCGCAGATCCGTAGAAGTGACAGTTCTTTCATGCTGTGTTAATTGCAAAACACCTAATAGTTCACTACTGGAAATCCATAACACATTGTAGGATTGAATGTTTCTACAGTGGATTTAGCTTTAGCACTTGCAGTAAATAATGAAGTGAATGAGTTCAGGGGAAACAAAATCCCTGATGTCCATGTATTTAGGTTCTGCATAATTTCTCTTTATGTGTTTATAGGACAACTATTTTATAAGACCTGCCACTGTCTTTTAAATAGAAAATGTCTTGTATTATGACAGTAGTAGAAAAAATATATTAATTTCTTAGTCTTTTCTGTCTGATATCTTCATATCAGACATGTTAGGCTCTCTCCTAGGCTGTTCTCCAAGTCAAAACAAAGCACTGCCTTTCAGTCTCCCTGGGCATAACCAATCCTCTGTCTGACTCATGAGACTGAGCATAGTTGACCTTTCATGGTCAAGAGTTTTCTGCTGAGCCTATATGGATTTGCTCAACAATCAATGGAGAGATGTGCATACCTCTTGAGGGCAACTCATACCTAGGTATAACAGATGACTAATTACTCTCTAGAGATATCTCTCTCACTGTGTTCCCAATACAAAGAGCCAAGAGGACTGCTTTAATTTAGACACTTATATTTTCAGGAGATAGAATAGGTGAATCTCACATATAATCTCTAGGGTTTTCCCCTTTCTTACCAAGAATTGCATTATCTGTGGAGAAGAAAGAGTTTTTTTCAGTGGGGCTTGTAGGAGTAAGTTTTACATTACTTTAACCGTAACTATTTTTGTCCTTTGTTTATGGCATCTAGAAACAAATGTATAGCTCCCACAAAGATTTGGTCTACTCATCACTGTAGACTACTTACATGACTCTTGTTTTAGCTCATTATTTCAGGCTTTTTCTGTTTAACAGACTTCTCTTTTGCTCAGGTCTGTGAGGAAACTCTTATTAGCTCCCAGGTAATCAAAGCTTAGGTGATGAGTGAGAATAACTTTAGCAACTATTAAGTAACCTCATCTTCCTTAATTCTCAGTGGAAGACAGTCTTAAGGATCTCAGTGTATAGTCATAAAAAGTTAAAGTATGTAATGCTAAATAAACCTAAGTTATCTATAAATTGCTATAAGCATCTGTCCCCAAACTTAATAACAGAAAATGTGATCTATTTGTAATTTTTCATTTTTCTATTGAGATTTACAGTTTTTCTCCAAATCTGGTCCCAGGTGGTAGTAGAGCGCACTTTTATATTTTGTTGCATTTTATTTCTGTGGGTTTGTTTTGGCCTCGTCATTTAATTTACCCTTACATTTGCAGAACAAATAAAAGTAATTTGTTTCATATATTTCTCTCAAGCTTGGGCACTGTCTGAATCCACATTACTCCAACTAGAATACGTTTCCCACCTAATCTTACAGTTCTAGCAACCTCTCCTTGTAACTCAGACTTACATTGGTGATCACCTCTGTCTGAGTAGGATACACTTCTGGTGAAATGGACAGTGCTGTGGAGGTAGCTCCCTCTGAACTGCAGGATAATTAGGTGCTAGCTTTCCCTGAGACAACATTGAGGTTGTGAGGGACCTGTTTTGGTGATAACAGAAGTTTTACCTCATTTTCCTATTAAAGAAGGTAGATAGGAAGGCAGAACAATGGGAAGGAAAGAAGTATCTCTCTACATTGCTAAATAGTAGAGTTTACAGAGAGATCTGAAAGGTGAAACATTTACTGCTGCTGATCTTTCATTACTGTAGTCTCATTGATGGGGGCTGTGTTTGGGATTAGCTTGCATTTGTTCCTGTGGATTGAAAACCTATCAGTGGCTGAAGCACACTGGGTATATTTCTGTGGCATATCTTCTGCTTTAGCTCCATGTAAGACAGGCGTGATTTGCATAGTCTGAGACCATCAGTGTGAAGGGAACCACCGTTAAGTGGGCAAAAGCAGGAAATCATCTTTAAAAAGTTTCTTCCTAGTTTAAAGCACTGATGTAGCCACATGTTCACTTTCAGCAAAGGAAACAGCTCAGAATGACATTGCTAATTCAAGCCATGGTGTCAGCAAAACATCCCCCAAAGCCGTGTCTGAGATCTGCAGGAGAATGGGACAGGTAGCCACATACAAAAATAAACTATTCATCATTAGTAAGTAATGTAGTTCCCTTATGATGGGCAGCCCATGTGTTAGTTTGAGCTGTAAGAGTAACTGGTCAAGCGCATGGAAAAGATTGGCAATTGGCATGGACTGGAGGGCTACAGGGTGTGGGGAGCTACCCTTTCTCACTGTCAGACCAATCTGCTGATGTTAGCTGAGGAAGGACTCCTTGCTGGCACTGTATCTGTTGGCTTCCACTCATTTCTTTGTCCACTAAATGTCTCTGCAGTGCAGCACTATCCAGCAGCAGCTCATGCATCTGAGCAAAGGAGAATAAATTGTCATTCATTCAAATTCAGAAACACTGGTATCCCCCGGAAAACACTTAGTTTGAGGCAGGTACAGCAAGTTCAACAAAGCTCCTGGAGGTGGGAAGGAGAAGGTTAGGGACACAACATAATCTCTAGGTTCAAGCAGCACAACTGCTTGCTTTTGAGGACACCAATGCAGCAAATAAGGGAAAGGAAGAAACTGCTGAAGAGTTGTCTGCTTGCTCTCTACTGTCACAGTTGGAGAGGAGTCTGAGAAGATTTGAGATTCAACTGCTTCTTCACCTTTTTTTTGCTTACTTCCAAATAATGGGAGTTGATCTTTTGCTGCTTATTTTACTTTTGTTTGCAGTATACCCTTCACAAAAGACCTCCTGTTAGTATGTGTGGGAAGGACATGTCATTTTTTAGAAAGTAAATCACAGAGTTCTGATCCCACTTCTTTGATTTTCTGTTCATTTCTGCACTCACAGAGAAAAGATTACTGTCTGTGCTTAATCTGGTGCTAGGTTTGGGGATTATGCAGATTTTTTTTTCTCCTTGTTTTTTAAAAGTTTCAGGCAATGTAGAATGAGATAAAATCTTTAATAACTTTGCACATTTCTTACCAGTGTTGACTGTCTTTAGGCCCTATTACACAAATAAACATATACAAATACGTTTTAAAAAACATGCAGAAGGTGGAGACAGACCAAAAAGCAGGTTTGATGACATTGTTTTTTTCTTAGACTGCATTCACGGAGCTAAACTTGTGTCTTCACTCTCTGGGATTTGACATGAGAGAACCACAGTTTGTAAGTAGGAGAAACAAAATGTCTCCCACATCCAACTTTGGATTTCTTGACTTTTCTTTCCCTACCCTCATGCATTCCTGCCACAAGAAAACGAGCAGCAGCTACTCAGACTCCCTTTTACAGTTGATGTGTGCTGTGGAGTGATTACACAGCATATAACTAAACTGCAGGAATGAAGTGGGTGTCAAGAAGAAAGAAGGTGGATTTGGATCATTGAACTCCCTCTCTCTTTCTTACTGATATTGGAAGAACCACTATCTTGTAGTTAAAGAGCAAGGAAGAAACTTCTCAAAGCATTTCCCAAGCATGCAAAGAGATTTTTCTTCCAGCTATCTTACCATCTTAGATTTACCGTGGCCAAAGGTACTAGTGAAGTACACATCAGAGTGGCTGCAGGATTTTTAATATTGAGTTTGTCCAGAAAAGCTTTGCAGAGTTCTTTCTTTCCCAGAAGTGATTCTAACTTATCCTGAGCTTACCTGCTTATGCACAAATAAACATATGACAGAAGAAAGACTGAGGGTGGTTTTGAATGACTAATGCATTGGGAAGTGTGAACACTGCTCCACTTCTCACAGACATTAGAAAGCTGACACCTTGTAGTGTTCCCAACATGACTCAGGTTGGTGTGTGAAAAGGAAGATGTTACACAAATTCAACCATTAGAATCAAGGACTTCAAGCAGTGATTTGGCTGCCACACTCACCAGTTCCTGTTGGAATGAGATAGACATGGGATAGCTGTTAACTGGCATCCCTCTTCTAGCAGTTACCCTGACACATTCTTCTAGTAGCTATGGAACAGCAGAAGGTGTCTGCTCTCACTGGAGTCCGAGGCAAACCTCACACTAGAAGCAATCCTAGCCCTCTTAAAATAGATGAGAATAAAAAAGTGCCAGCAATGTTACAGAGGGTGCAACTCTGCTGCCAATTCAAGAGAGTACCAAAAAGACACTTAGCCCTTTTAAGTCTGTTCAAAGTTTTGTCAAGGCTAAGAGAAATGTCTCTTGTTTCCACACTTAGTTTAGTGTTTACTTTACCAATCAATAGTTCAAGGCATGAAGCTTTCACAATGTCTGTAGTCAGAGGCTGATAATTCCCCATTATTCTTGGATGAGGTAAGCATCAAATCCATGCAGACACAGATACCCAAGGTGGGCAGTGAAATAGCATTACCTGCTGTAAAGGCAAGTTATTAGTAAGAGAGCATAAACACTGGATTGCTGTTAACCATAAAAAACACAGATATGAACAGGAAACCTTTAATCGTTAAGTAGTTAGACGAGTCTCACTGTGTATCAATACATAAAGATTTGTTCATGAATTCTTTGTAGACAAGTGTTTGGTAACAGTCTTGTCATGGTTTTGTGTGGAGCCATTTCTGGTAGTGGGGAAGGGACTGTAAAGATGGCTCCAGTAAAAAGTTGCTCGAAACTTTCCCCAGCTCTGACCCGGATTCACTGCTGGGGCTGAACCAATTGGGCATCTCCATGATCACTTTTTAAGAAGAAAAAGGTGGAGGAGGAGGCTTCTTCCTGTTCTTCCTTCTTTTTCAGGCTGGTGGCAGTGCAAAGAGTTGGAAGAGAGACAGAGGCGACCATGTGGACCTTAAGGTCAGTGAGGGAAGAGATGAGGAGGTGTGCTGGAGCAGAAATTCCCCTGTATCCTGTAGAGAGGAGTGGCAAAGATGAGATTTGCTCACACTTTGTTAAAGACCCCGCATCAGGGGCAGTGACTGTGCACTGAGGAGGCTGTGTCTCATGTGAGGGATCCCATATTCACAGAAGCTGTAGTTGTTGGGAACAACCCACACCAGAGAATTGCGTTAAGGACTGTGTCCCTTGAGAGGGATCCTGTAGCAGAGAAAGAATGCCAGGGGTCATCCTCATCTGAGAAGAGAGAAGAAGCAGAGCCCACCTGTGAGAGACTGACCACATCCCCCATTCCCTGCCCCTCCTCAGCTGTTGAGCGGGGAGGAGGTAGAGATATGGGGATCAGTAAGCTGAATCCAGGAAGAAAGGAGGGATGGGAGAGGGAGATCTTAAAGTGCTGGTTGTAATTTTCTTATCATCCTGCCCTGATTTTGGTTTTTTGTTCGGTTCTGTTTCTTGTAGGTAGTAGATAAACTTTTCTACTTTCCTCTCTAAGTCGAGTAGTGGAGTCTGTTTTGCCCAGAACTGTAACTGGCAGTGAGCCCTCCCTGCCCTTGTCCCAATCCACAACAACCTTGGTTATCTTTTTTCCTCCCATCTTGCTGGGGCCTCTGTCATCCTAACAAGGGTGGGGTTGGATGGGGGTCAGGGAACAAGAGACTTGTGGTGCTTCATTGCTGGCTGGGCAGAACCACATCCAGTCTTTTGATTGTAATACAGAGCTAAAATAAGAAAACAATTTTTAGGGCCACTAGAAATGTCTCTCAATGCTGAGCTATTTATCTGTCATATGTTGGGTGTTTTGGTGCAACGGAGAAAGGATGAACGTTCTTGTCTCAGCTCAGTCTCTAACTGCTAATCTCCTGCTGAGACCTTCTCAGACCACTCACACCAGTTTCTTGCTCTGCAGAAGGTGGCAGCAGTATCTATTTGTGTGATAATCCCTACTGTGAACCAAATGGATGGGGAAGCACTGATAAACAAGATCAGTTCCACCATATGGCATCAAATACATTACTCCTCAAAACTGAATCAATCTGCTGACTGTGAGACTCTTGCAGTCATAACTCTATCTCTGGCATGCTCATGTGCTTGTGGACAGCTCAGCACTATGGCAGCTGGTTGAGTTGGCTGACTCCATCCTCTTCTCTACGCTGTCACTACAGACTGTCCTTGTAAGAGCATTCGGATATCTGTCTGCAACCTAAGAGTTTTATTGGCAAGAAGAATGCACAGGGAAATTGAATAATTCATAAGCTTCCCAAAATATGCTGGTTGGATATCAGAAATGGGTCTTTCCCCAAAAATCAAATTAGTTTTATGAAGTGCAAAAATAACATTTTCTTAGAAGTATTTCTGCAGTGCCTTATGGGAGGCAACTCCCTGATTCTTCATGGTTCATTTCTCCTCTGTGGACAATCTCTTGAGTGCAAACTCTGACTCCCATGAGGCATCATAAACCTGTTCTCTTGGGGATTGTGCATTATAGGGTCTGATAGTCAGCAAAGCAATCAGCTGGAAGCAGAGCAGACCTAGAGAAGATGGGCACACTACATTCACTGTCACTGCATTCAGACACCATCAGCCATAAAAGTTACAAAAGATTTTAACAAACCTATTTTGGTTTGACAGGGAGCTTTTTTTGGAGACAATATCAAATTTATCCATCACAAATAGAAATATTCCATAAATTTCTTTTATTATAAAGTAAGTTTTCCAAGGAAAAACAGTTTTGATCAAGACTTTCTGACCACCAGAGATGGTCTCAGACTGTCCAAATATTCAATATGAAACAAAATCATTCTATTACCTGCTCAAAATAACCTCTAAACTTAATATACAAGAGTAGCTTAATTTTACTGAAAAGACAGATGGTTCAAGGAAGTTCATAACCATATGATGAACACTATTGGTTAGAGAGAGGTAACAGACTGCTCCCCACCATGGCAAAAGACGGTAAATGCCAGATTTTACCTATCATGCTAATGTGAGAGCTGTTCAATACAGTTATTGTCTCTATGTCTAAGAATTTGTAATTGTGAAAAGCCAGTGAATGGGCACCCTATTCACCTGAAAACATGTACAGAAATCAGGAAGGAGTTAGAAGCCTTGTTAGCTGTATTGAGAGGAATGTTAACAGCACAGATGCTGCTGCAGCACAGCAGCAGAATGAAGCTGGTGAATGGTCTGGAGAACAAGTTTTATGAGGAGTAGCTGCAAGAGCTGGGATGTTTAGCCTAGAGAGGAGGATGTTGAGGGGAGACATGATCACTCTCTACAACTTCCTCAAAGGAAATTGTAGTGAGGTGGGTGTCAATCTCTTCTCTCCAGTAATGAATGATAGGACAAGAGGAAATGGATTCAAGTTGCACCAGGGGAGATTTAGATTGGACATTAGGAAGAAATTTTTCACCGAATGGGTTATTAAGCATTGGAAGGGGCTGCTCAGGCAAGTGGTGGAGTCACCATCCCTAGAGATATTCAAAGGGCACAGAGGTGAGGTGCTGAGGGATATGGTTTAGTTTAGTGATGGGCTTGGCAGTGTGAGGTTAATGGTTGGATAAGGTCATCTTAAAGGTCTTTCCCATCTATAATGATTCTATGATTCTAAGAAAAATCGGGCTTCGTATTCCCTGCTGTTACAAGGGTGAACCACTCTGTTTCCATAGGGTGTGCAATTGGCAGCTCAATTTCCTGGGTATTGTGCATGCTGGAATGAATGTTCATAACCACAAAACAAATTTCAATGCTACTGTTAATATAAGCAGTCATGCAGTTTTTATTCCAAAAGCATTAGATGTACTGCAGAGCAGGAAAAGGAATAAATTATAACTTTCCTGAAGTTTCTGAGTTGTGAAGTCATGTGCTATGAATTCTTCATAGAGATGTCTCTTCTGTTTTATTTCTAGCTGCAACACTTAGTTTCTGTGAGAAGTGAATGAATATGTTAGCCAAGAATTTTGAAAGCAATGAGTCAGTTAAGATTGGCAAAGGAAAGAGGATGGGGAGCAATAGCTCTTTCCCTATTAGTATCACCTGGCACCTGGTGTGCCAAGTCTAAGTTACATGATTGGGTAGAAATGCCAGCACACATGTTGCTTTCCATCTTCATCACCCCACCTCCCCATCTATGCTCCAGACACATCTATGTGATAAGTTTCAATTCTTGAGGTCTCTAGTCAATTAATTGGCACATTCCTTCAGATTTCTCAGCTCTGGCTTGCAAAACTGTCAGTTATTTTTAGAAATCTGAACTGCTTCTCTTCAGGAGTAGAAAATTCACATTTTTAGAAAAAAAATCTGTCATGATTGTTTTGCCTTCAGGAAAGTGCATCGCCAGAAGCTAAACATTTCTGGTTTTGCAGTTTTTTTGTGTACTTTGCAATTAGTCTGCATTGCATGCAGTGTGGTCAAAGTCTCTGACATTTGAAATTGTAGGCATATCTAAAACAAGATGAGAGAACAGGACATTTCCTTATCATACTGGCAGAGAGGCCTTTCCTGGTGATATGTTTAGAATTGTCAGGCATATCTCTATGTTTTTTTCATCTCCTTTCTCTCTGACTTTGAGTTTCATCTCAGGAAAACTAATTAACATTCACCAACAGTATCTTTTAGGAATTTACCTCCTGGGATTAGGATGATTTACTAGCCCAGAGCCTGTGATGTGCTCAGACTCCAACTGTGCATAAAAAGAGGTATTCATTCTCCAGAGTAGTCAAGTCTGACATCTTTCACCAGTACTCCATTCACAGAGAAAAGAATCGTGGAGTTATAATTCTAATCCAACAAGGGGCCAAATACAGCATGCCCTCTCTTTCTCAATATATTGAATTCTTAAGCATTCCTTGTTATCATTCCTAGCTTAATGAGTAGGGGAAAGAAGCAAAAGAGGCTTTAGAAAGCTACAAAGAGGAGTGAACTCTGTGGATCACTTCTTGCTTCATTGAGTTTGTATCTGATCATATCTCCAGTGAAGGAGAAGCGGAACTCCTAATAGTCCCATCCTAAACAGAGCTGAACTAGAATAAAACTAGATGCAGTCTGGTCTCTACAGCTTCCCATTGTACTTGCAATCTGCTTCCAAACTAGGTGGTGAATACAACCCTCACACCTACAGATATTCCTCAAATTATAACTTTGATATAAGGGACCTGGTGAGTCCTATTCCTGTGGCTTCTACTGGGAATCATTTACTCAAGGCATCCCTGCTTCTAAATACACCTAAATTATGCTTCATTTGAGTTAGTTCTGCAACATTAAGAGCCATGTAGGACAGAGATAGAGTTTATGGCTGACATTTTAACAGCATGGCAAGGACTAAAAAGTGCTTCAACTCACACTTGGTCTTGTTGAAACATCCTTGCTCATGGAGTGAGGTATTGTAGGGGAGGTTTGGCTCAGACAGAGAGCCTCTGTTCTGGAAATCAACAAGAAGCTACAAATCACAGAATCTGCATAGATATTTTTACACTAATTTTCCCTTAGGCAAGAGATTACAATTTTAGAAGAACCCAAGACATACCTATATGATATAAAGCTGTGCATTATGAAGATACCTGAGCAAGTGCTGAACAAACAAGCTTTATTGTGGAGCTCCACTGTGACTAATTAACACAGCTAGAAGTAGCTATATTAGTCCGGGCAAGCTGCCATGCAAACCTACCATACTGATTTCTGTATCCGAGCAAATTACTTCACAGCTACCTAAGGCAGCTGGAATGCATTAGACTTCAAGGAATGGATGAGCCTTAGTCCCACAAACTGTTGGAGATGCAAGGCTCCCAAAAGCCTGTCACACCTGAATTCTGTTCTTAAGTAGAAATAAGATTAAGGAAACAAGACCTTTCAGGAAATTAGTCTCTGTACAATCTTTATTTAGTAAATGCTCACTGATTTATCTACTAAATTTCTTCTGTCTTCTGTCAGATCTAGATAAAGGTTTCCTGTGCTTAGGGAGTATGCACAGAAATAACCCCTAAGAAGCCCAAAGAAAGGTTACTTTCCCTTTCCAAGAATGAACTTACAGTTTTTACCATAGTCCTGAGCCAAGGTCCTAGTGTAATATGTTAGGGTTTTTGTCATTCAAGAGCAAAGTTATTCCTCCTAACTTTGATCTTCATGAGTAGGCAAAGGAACTGCCTCCTGTAATGGGCCAAAGAAGATGATGTTCATTATATTTGAAACTTTAATGACTGTAGATTTCATGAGCACTCCTGGAGAAATGTTTATCCTCAAAAGTCAGCTAAGTTATTCAATGGATCCTTATGTGGGAGTATGTTAAGAATCATTTTGCACTGAAGCTTACAAATATGATGAGCTGTTTTAATAAAACAGCAGATATAAGAACTACTGAGGAAGGAGAAAGGATCTGCCTATGTCCTCTCTGCCAAGACACTGTCAACCAGCATTAACAACTATTATTTCAAATCACGATATTTCAATTAAAGGTCTAATCACTACCCATACACAGCTGTGTGAGACTGTCTCAACCTACAGGACTGATTACACCTTGGAAGCAATTCTCACCATCCATTCAGGCCATCAGGACTCTGCTGAAAAGGCAAGCAAAGGTGCTACAGATAACCAGTTGCTGGTTTCTGAGAAATGAAGCCATAGCTGCTGGGAGCTGATCCAAAACCCTCATGTAATTTGATAAAAGCTTTCCAGTGTTATTGCTATCACTTACAGTTTCTGTTACTATAATGCATAGCAGTTGTATTCAAACCACTAATATAACTGCCTGACTTAAACTCTTCAACATGTTTCAGATAAGAATGATGTACGTATGTATGTATGTATGTTTATTTTCTGTAGCTGACAGATCCAGCTGTTCATATCAGCAATGGCAACAAACCATAGAAGAGACCATAGTCATCTAGGATAGCTACCATATATCTCCCCTAATTTTAAACATCTAGATAATTTTCATATTCAGAAGAGAAAAACACAACAACAAAAAGATCCCATCAAAACAAACAGTCAAAATCACATTCTGAGAATGACCTATCTTTCTTACTATAGACATCTGCCTTACAATGAGGTGTATCCTAACCCCAGCATAAGCAATCTGTCTGACTTGTATAACATGACTGCTTCTCTTCTTCAAACTTTCCAGAAAAGTATGTCATCAAAACCACCTCAGTACCTTTGATGCCAATGCTAAGTCTCTTTCTTAAGCTATTGAGATGAGAAACACAGTCATGGACCATGATCTCAGCATGGTAACTGCTGTAAAGTCTTTACAAGTGTGCAATATAAAATGTAAAGGCAGGAATCAGTGGACGGACAGGACAACGTAGAGTAGCAAAAGATTCTGTTAATTAATATGATAGGATGTTATCACAGCACCTCAACAATGTAACTACAGTCAACCTTTGTGTGTATCATGACAGAGGTCAGTTTTAAGAAGGATTATAAAATGGCACTGCATATGTTCAGACACTACTTTCCAAATACATGTAAACAGCCTCCGAAACATTAAGGTATTCAATCTGGCAATGCCAATGTGAAAGGGGAAATCCTACTTGTTTTGCCTGGAACCCACTGAAGGCTACTTTGTACAGTATACAACTTCATTATAAAAAGTCAAGGCAGCCAGATTATCCAGAGCATCTGGGAACGGATGGCAAAACTGCTGGGGCCACTCCTTTGAGTGCATACATGAGCAAGATAAGAATCAAACTTCAAAAGATCCAAGAAGTCTTTGCTTGCAAAGCAATATGTGTAACAGTAAGATCACATCGTTTCAGAAAAAAAAAATGCACAAGCTTCACAAGGTTTCTGAGCACCAAAGCAGATGTAATTTTTCAATTAGATCAGTATAATAAAACCCTATAAACATTATTTCCCTGGTATCTATCATCTAGAATAGTTACACCGCCACTGGTGTTACTTAACATTTAGGGATTATCAAACTGCTGTTCATAAAACATATTTATGAACACTGAAACAAATCATTTGACTGCTTTTAGGGAAATATTTTATTTTTTCTATTTACTCCAAAACCATAATCAGAGATCAACAGTGGATTGATACAGATATTAGAACTGTTAAGCTATATTATTTCACTGCTGATAAATAAAACATCATTTGTGCTCTAAACCACGGAGCTTGTCATTAAATATTGGTATTTTCCAAATATTTTACTGTATGGCTCATGCAAACACTGAAAGAAGCACCAGTGCCTGCTGCTTTCATAGACTTGTTTGACTTAAAGACTAGTGAGGGACCCGCAATATTTTCAAGATCTGTGATTTTTACTGCTATTATTGGTAACCAGTTCTAATAAATTTCTCCTGAGGTTCCCAATTTGGGAGAATTGTAAGCATTTTTTTGACAGCTTGAGTGTTTTGTTAAGGTATTTCCTTGTAAGGTGTATTTTTTCCATCTATGAACTAGAGTTGTAACTGAGTCTCAAAGATGACACCAATCTTATTTTCCCCAGGTAAAAAGAAAGACTAAGAGGATACCTAGCAGCAGCAGGACACAGTTAAGTAGAGTATCATGATAAATACATAGTTGCTAGCTGAATAACAGTGAATATAGTGTTGTATTTCCTCTTTACAAGCAATTTAGAGAAATTGATGTTTATTCCAAAAGGTCACGGTCCAAGATTTCAGCTGGTGTAAAGGAGCATTTTCTCAAAGTTCAGAGGAGTGGTTAAGACTACTCAGAAATTTCCTCACTGACCTTGGAGTTAGCATGGTTGTTTCTCTCACTGTTGCTACAGTGTTCCTACTGGTGCTCTTTGCACCATCACCAACTGGAACAAAAGAAAGTACAGAAGAAGGAAGAAACCTCCTCTTCTGGCTTCTTCTTAAAATGTGATCATGGAGGCATATAGTTGGCTCATCCCCAGAAGTGGGTCTGGCTCAGAGCTGGGGACAGTGTCGAGCAACTTCTTACAGAAGCCGCTTTTACAGCCTCTTCCCCCTTACCAGAAACAGCTGTCACGTCAAACCACGATGTACACCAAACTGTAGGTGCTTTTATGGCTAAATGTGAAACTACAGATATTTTGAATACATTTTTACTTTGTTCATCACTATGCATTATCCTTGATATTGGTTGGGACAGTATGAAGGATTCTAACTCTCAAAAACATAAAGCAAGCCAAATTTTCTTCCACTGGGGCCTGTTTGAGTTCTGCTGCAAAAGAACTCCCTATAGTGTCACATTGTTGGTAACAGGAGACAATACATTGTTCTGAACCAAAGATGCATCCAGCAATCACTGGATTATGCACTAGTTAAAGTGCTAGTAGACAGTAAAACATGACTATAAACAATTGCTTCAGCCTTATCTTTCAAAGAATCATAAACTCAAAATGCCATTTCTTCCAAACAAGCCGAGAATGCATTTATAGCAAAATATACTCTCTAGTGAATAACACAAACAGTCAGCTGTAACCTCTACTATGTGCCAGACTCCATTCATTTTTTCAAGGACATCTATGCATTGCTTATAAACATACTGAACCAAAAATATTCAGGTTATCACTTGAAAGGATCCCTCCACTGAGATTAATCCAGGAAAATTAAGAGCCTAGAAGTTGTTCCACAAATATGTGTGTACGTGTCTATAAATATTCCAGTATTTCCTGTAATTAATGTTGCTCAATACTCCCTGTTTTAGGATCTTTTATTAGTTGCTCATAACTTTCCTAATAATTTTAATGAAGAATTTTTCCATGCTGATGCTGTCCAGACTGACTCAGAACTAGTTTGTTTCAATCAAAAGAGCTGAGGCTTGCCTGAGAATACTGTTGTTCAATATTAGAAGAAAATATGGTGAATATTTTTTTCTTAGAAAGATTAGGATGCTCTGGGAGGCTTTGTGGAGGGATTTGAAATCTGGGCCGCTTTGCTCAGTATGTAGAAGAAAATCTACAAAGAGATAAGCAAATTACAAGTCTTGGGAAAAAAAACAAGTCTCAGTTCATAGATGCTTAAGAGAGAATACTCTGAGCCTGGCAACTGAAATAAACTATAGCACTCTCTCTCCCCTGAGCCTGGTTCAGTCCCAGCAAGGCCCATAGCTGCTTCAGGGTCCCATCTGTCACTTCACTTGCAACAAACAAGTATGCTCCAGAGCACTTCCCATTTCTCTGGCCAGACAGTTTCTTCTTCACTCTTCTTTGAGAGTTCCCAGGGTTTTTTTACCTTCTCACATCCCTGAGCCCCAGCTCAAGCCTATTCTTAGACTACAGACACATCCAGTGCTGACCTACCCCCATACTTCTTTCTCCTTCCTGGTTTCCTGGGCCAGCCTTTTTTCTTGGACAACTGCCATGGTTTTCCCTTCTCTCAGTGCCCTAAGGTCTTTCTTATTTGTACTTTTATTATTTGTAACTCTCATTCCCTTTGATCTGTAGTCACTAGCCATCCTGCCCAAATTTGTTCCATATTTCAGATTCTCATGCTGCTCAAATCTGTGCACCAATAAATGGGCTTGCAATGTTTCCCAAATTATCTCACTACTTAAACCTCCATCCCTCCATAGTTTTTTGTCCATTCTACACACCCTACCAGTCCCAGTATCCATCTATATTCAGTCAGTTCTGGTCTGTCCTACACATGCCCAGTACCTTCAAATCTTTCGACCCCATGTGCTCATTTGGCTTTTAGGGGTTTTGTTTATTTTTCTCCTTTATTATGCCTCAGTCAAAAAAGGAGTTTTGATAATATGGAATAATTAGACTTTTTGAATAGCATTTAGCAAGACTGTAAGCAACTGCTCTCATCAGTAGGGATGATGGGTAAATTTAATACCAGATGGCATTGCCAGGACCACCACATACTCTCAGAGCTGTACTTGTTTACGTGTAAACACATATGCCTGTACACATACAAACAAATACACTACTATATGTATCTAAATGTTTTCTTCAAATTACTTTCAGTAGAAGAAGCTTTATGTGTCTAGAGGATGCAGCTGCCACTTGCCCTGGATGTGTTGATTCACTAGAGCTCTTTGGCATTGCTCCACTGATGCAGAGAATCACAAATGCTGCTTATATCAGTCTGCAACTGCTTTCCATCACCCGAGATGCACCACACAGAAAGCTCATACCATCAGATATAGTCTTATCTTTATTTTCAGACATTTAAAGCCTTGATCACTTTGCCTTTCTGCAGTTATGTAAATAGTCTTCAGATTTTAGATGATGAGACAGATTTGCACTGTGATTTTTCCACTGTAGAAAGTGAAATTTGTCCAAGAACAAGCTTCCTCGGAACACTCTCAGGTGAAATTATCCTGCCCCATAGAGACTGCATGAAATTTCACATTCTTGATAATTTTAAAGCTCTTACTATAGCTGTGAAACTGTCAAAAACATCAGGCAGACACTCAGGCTTAGTCCCATTGTGCATCAGACTAAGTACTACATAAGAACACAGAAAAAAAAAAAAAAAAAGATAAGAAAAAAAAAGTGAAAGAAGGAAAAAAAGTTACTTCTTCTGAAGTAGAATTTCCCTGGCTATAGCATTCCCTAGTGGGACTCAATCTCTAAATTGAGATGGTCTTTTACCCAGCACTCTAGCAACAGTATATGGAGGAATGGAGACATCTCAACACAGACCCTTTTTCTTTGAGAACAGATATTGAGCCCATCCCTAAAGTAAGCTTTAAGCATCACTTCTGAGTAGTTCAGTTGGGAACTGCTTTATGTGTCTGGATATGATTCCTCTCAACTTTTTATTTCTGTGTTAGTCATCCTTCAATGGTCTCATGTACAGTAAGGAACCTTTCAGAAAGAACAGTTCAGAGATCCCTTTCCTGATCATAGAATCACAGAATGGTAGGGTTGGAAGGGACCTTTAGAGATCATCTAGTCCAATCCCCCTGCCAAAGCAGATCTACCTAGATCAGGTCACACAGAAAGATGTCCAGGCAGGTTTTGAAAACCTCCACGGAAGGAGACTGCACACCCTCTTTGGACAGTCTGTGCCATTGCTCTGTCACCCTCACAGTAAAGAGAAACTGTGTTATGTGTAAAGAGAACTTTTTGTGTTCCAATTTCTTTCAATTACCCTTTGTCCTGTCACCAGACACAACTGGTACACGTTAGTGTATATTATTAATACATGACAGCTGCAAGTTTATCTCTCTCAGTGAGCAGAGGCATTTGAGCCTAAACAGCCTTTATACACCTCATCTAAATACAATCAAGGTATTGTGAGAACAGAAACACTCCTTTCTTGCTGTTTATCCATATATTGGGGACATGTGAGGACAGTTGCCACCTTGGGATAGATTAGAGGTGAGTGTTTTGCTCTTTATTCCAGGTGGTGCTTAGCCATGAAATTTAGTGGCACTGCACTACTGAGTACAACAAACTTATGAGCTTGAAAGACTTTTTCAGTATTAAGTTGAGCTATCAATGACTTCAGTCAGTCATTGGTTTAAGAATATGAGATCTTAAAGTTAATGTCTTGGTCAGAGGTATCAGAGCATCTGATATTTTTACTTCTAAACACATCATCTCTTTTGGATATTAACCTCTGAATGGTCTAAATCTTACTGAAAATCACTGGAGTTTGTTTTCCTAGATGCTTCAATCACATTTAAATATACTCAAGACTTTTAAATCGTGCTGGCATGTCTAAAAATTTTACTGAGAAGCTCTGTGAAATATATGACATGTATTTAAAACCAGCAGTGTGAAAGATTTTGCTGAAGCTATAAATCTGTTCAAGTTTCAGAAGCTAAGAACATTGTTATTGACTAGCTAGGCAGAATAAAAGCTAAATGCCAACTTTCCCCCACAAAAATCAAGACACCTTCAAATCCAGCTATTTACAATTGACTCCAGATGTGCTCAGTTAAGAATAAAGTTGGGAAGAAGATAAATCTCATATATAGATCACTATTTGCTTGCAGCTGTTTGTTAAAATTAGGATGTTTTTCACATTTTCAGTATTAAATTTGAATATATTGATCATAAGACTGCAGTATAACCAAAATATGCTGATTTCCCCTGTGGAGAGGAGTTAGCTAGTTAGTACTGCAGAGTTTCTCCTCTTAGTCTAATAACATGACAAATCTCTTCTTGACAGCAATACTGTGAACCACCAAGTGACTCCATTGCTCAAGGAGCTTACTTGGATTCAGAGAAGTCCCAGAAGGAGTGATGTAACTTCAAGATATATTCTTGCAGCTTCCCAGATCTAAGAGAAAAGCTGATACTGGTCAGTCCTCAGATAGTGCTTACAGTATTTATTTATTGAACAGCTAGATACTTCCATATCCCCACTCTTACAAGTAGCATCAGTTTCAATCCGTATAAGCATGAATGGCCTAATAGAACACTTTATGGCACTTGGAGAACTGAGCATGTTTATCTTAACAGAGAAGACAAAAGGTCATAAATGCAAAACAGGGATCATAGAATAGAACCAAAGTCCTGCAAGCAGTAATATGTTTCTTTTTCACTATCATAATAACCATTCCCTATGGTTGAGCATTTTACTTCTCTCCGTTTTGTACTCTGGGATTTTCATTTTCTAACCCCACCCTGCTTATTCTACTCCCCTGGTGTGTAATGCTCTAAATTCAATCTGTTTTCGTTCATTTTAACAACGTGGGAAGTCTGTAGAATTCCTTAATTTAATTGCTTTGCTGATACTGCAGCCCTGGAATAATGAGCTGAGAGGAACAGTTTGGTTCCATCAGACACGCCAGCTTCTATTCACCTCTTGCTTGCACCAGACACTTGTCAGCATAATCCTATTGGTCTGACTTTTTTTCTGCTTTAACAGATGCAAATTAATGTTACCCAGAGGAAAAAAAGACAAAAATAAAAGACAACCCTAGCAAATCACTTATTTGTCCCACACAAAAGAGGTTTTCAGGAATCCAAACCATCACTTACACAACATTCACATCTAGGGAAAAAAAATAACCACAAACAACCAAAAAAAACCACAACAAAAAAACAGCTATTCAGAACATTGAAATATTTTGGTTTGTCATCTCCAGAATAGCACATTGTTATTTGGAAGGAAATATTTAGAAAAATAGGTACTAATAACACAACTGGAGACTGTTTCTCCAGTTATTGTGTACTGGAGATACTCAGATACTGGAATATCCTACAGTGTGTGGACAGCCCATATCCAAATTGCTGCTTTCCTGACCTGAAGTATGAACAGGACCTCTCTGGATCTCATCTTACACCACTCAAGCCTCAAAGAAATTTGAATCTTTAATTCTATATAAATATATTCTCTGTCGCAAACCAAGAGAAAACATCTTTGACACAATACATGGACCCTGATTTCCCTTTCTCAGTGTGGCCTACACAGAACTATTTGCACAATTTTAATTAGAACTAACTGCAAAGAAGTCAAAGGATAGAAAGAAGAATGCTAAGTAAATTCAGTGATTTCTGACTAACACTAATGTAAGTGAGAAGAAAATCAAGCACATCACATTTAATACTTTTGTCATTTGCATCCATATATTAAAAAATCCCAAATATACCAATAGCCAGATCCTATGTTTTTTAAACTCGGCAATCTGCACTGAGCTTTGTAAATTTACATCACTTGTGATTCTGGCACCACTTCTTAAGCCAGGTAGTACCATCCTATGTGAGTTTGGTGTTTTCCATGGTCTTTGCTTTCCATTGGTTCCTTCTAGGCAGGGATGTGCCTCACACATGCCCTAAGAACATCTGGCTATGGCTCTGCTGCATTTTAAACCACCAGTATGTTTCACCTGACCCTTCCATTCATCTGTAACTAATGTCTTTGAATCCTTGGATAAAATTTCTAGTGTGACAATGCTTGCCTGATCTTTTATATTGATTGACTAGCCTAAGAAGCCATACTGTTATTTTGCTCTCCTTTTTACATGGTTTCTATTGTTTTCAATTAAATCCTTAGGCATAAGGTTATGAAATATTCACATAGAGCTTTTTCAAATGAAACTCACACTTTAGTCTTAAAGTATCTGTTTCTTTGTTTAACCCATCATGTACATAGATGATTTATTGGACATGCGAACTATCTTCTTAGAAGCAGTACAGCACAGAAAGGATTATAACTCAAATTCTCAATTAAAAGTCATCCTTTTGCAATTCACTTCCACTGCCCTAGTTGGGGTGCAGAAGACATTCTTCTCTGTACATAGCTTCTTCTCAGTATAGCAAAGGGAGAAGTCACCACAGGGTAGTCACAACCCTCTGCCTGAATGGATTGGTCTCAGACAGCAGGAACTAAGAAGCATCAACAAACGCTGATACCAGCTAAAAGTACAGTAAAGCTCTGCATTGTGCTCAGGTCTTACCACTAACACTCCCATCAAACTGTGAAGGTAGGAAGCCAGGTGAAAACTGACTGTTGTTAGAATCTCTTGTAAATCAGCATAATCAGACTCCATTTCTGTTCCTGCATTTGAGAAAGCTAATGTCAGTAAAACGTTATGAGCCAGAGTGTTCATTTCAGAACCTGTGTTTGTTATAACTTCTCCTCTCAGGGCAGCATCCTGTTTCACAGATGATTTCAGTCCATTCAAAATAAACACAGCAGTATCAAGACTCAGCTGAGGATTGGTCACATTCTGAGTCTTATGTGCATTTGCGGTACTATTCTCTTTGCATAGGAGTGTGGTAGAATTGCACTTCCCAAGTTCAGGCAGATTTATTAACTTCTTCTTCACCAAGGAAACAAACAAACAAACAAACAAAAAAAATGGAGAAGAACCAGCTATCAGTTTAAACCAAGAACTACTCCTAGGCGAGGAGCCTGAAAGAAAATAAGTGCCAGACTAGACAGGCAGTTTGGAAGAGGCAACGTTTGGGAGGTGAGAAGGCTCTCTTTTTACTATCCCTTTGGCAAATGTCACAGCCCTATGAAATTTTACTGTTGCTTAATGATAAAAATATCTCCACAGATCTTATTCCACCCTTTCCAGTGAGGTTGCTCTCAGCTCAAAAATTATGTGGATAAGATCAGAATAAGGCCAGGCTCATTATACTTAAAGCCCAAAGTCCACCTGGGATAAGATAATAAGCTTTTGCTGCTTCCAAACTTTTCATTCCTCTTCAAATAATTTCCTTGCATGGTACTTCCACACTCCTCTGTTTCCAAGTTTGCATAACCAATAGATAACTAAATACTATTCTAAATGAGGTAGACGGGTAAAGGCACTGTGTCCAGACACACTACCAGGATGTGAATACAGATTATCCTTCCAAGAACCAGGCTGATGTTCACATCATGCCAATTGCTGTTACAAAGGAAGCACAGTCAGATTTCAGAAAGGAAAGGGATGAAGCTATGTTTATTTTGTTCTTATCTCTATTATGGTTTGTTCTGCATCAACAATAACCCCCTATTGTTTTTTGCATTCCAGATGCAATATACTGTTTTTATGAGAGATTAGTACCTCAACCTTGCTTCTGCATTTGATCATCCAGAACAGCTGTTCATTATTTTGTGTATTTCAAGGCAGCAGAGATTATCATTTAAACACACATTAAAACTTGTGGAGGGGCAAATAATCACTTCAGCTGTTGGAAAGCAGATTTGTTTGCTCTCTTGAAGTATTGTAAAATGTTCAAATGTTTCTTTGACAAATGTTCTGTTTTGACAGCACAAACTAATGCTTTGGTTTAGTGTATAGGCAGAGTTTTCTACTCATCTTTTGGTCTGGTAGGTGTTAGAGGCTTGCAGGAAAGTCCAGATGTTGGTTTTAATAGAAGTCAGGATTCCTGCCATAGTTTCCTGCCATAGACAACACCGTACACTAGGATTGAAAAAAATCAGATATTCCCGCATCTGTGTGTTACTTTGCATGAGTCACACAGGTATAGCTACTCTAACATATTGAGAAACTAAAGGAATTCTGGAGAATAGCTAAAGTCTGATCTCGCTCTGCTCCATAACTCTCAAAATAGGGTAGCAGATTTCTTTAAGGATTTGAACGCAAAAAAAACTTTGAACAAAGTCTCTTATATATGAAAGCAAATTAGACAATTTGTGGAAAACTTCTGGGACAGGAATCTATTCCTTTCCAGTGAAATGTTTAGACATAGAGACAGTTATTTGTCTTTCTGGCCATAATATTAAAGAACTGAAACTGATAAAAATGTAAATTTGCTATCAGATGTGGCCAAAGAGTGTAAAGTCTAAAATCTTGAGCAACTTCTTACAGGAGCCATCTTTACAGCCCTTTCCCCTTTACCAGAAATGGCTCCACACAAACCCATGACACTTACAGAGTGAGGCAGCTGAGTTTGGATATGTCTCCCTTTCCATGCTAACATACGATTGGAAGATCAGCAGAAAGTCTCTAATACAGTTTTGTTCTGGTAAAACTGACCTTTGAAACCACAGGGAATCTCATCATATTGAACACTGCAAGTCACATTAGGGAACGTAGTACCTCAGCAAAGTAGCCTCAGGGACCACCCATCTTTCTGTCTCTTCCTTTTCCAAGATCACCAATGAAATGCAGATTTCTACTCTGGTCTCTCACTAATATGATAGAACCTGTTTTAAAAGGGGCATTTGTATTCATGAAACTGAAATTTGGTCAAAGTAAATTATATTTTTTTCAAGAATGTTATTTCCTCTCTTAACTCATTGCAGTATCTCGGAGCAGCTTTCATGGCACAGCTCTTTTCAAAGCTCTCTAATTTACATTCCATGAACAGAAAACATCTTTCCATTCAGTGCATCCTCTAGATTCAATGTACCTTGAAAAGTCCAAGTCCATCCTAATATCCAGTTCACTTCTCACCATGGTAAAGTATTTGTTTATTTAACTGCAATTTAAATTTCTGTATTGTTCTGTAGTCATCAAGTTAGTGTTATCTGGAAAAAAATAAAGTGAGCTTAGAATGAAGTATTAGCAGCTATCCTATAATTAATATCATTTTGTCAACACAGGAGTTGACAGAAATGGTTTTCTTCCAATGTCATTCTTACTTCCTCTTTTTTTTTTTTTTAAATGAAAATCATTAATTCAGGACCTCATATCTGAGTAATCCCTGGTGCATAGGATGCTAATTTGAAAATGCTGTGAATTACACTTTTTCTTGCTCATTTATTGGTTGGCTTGTTGCATTAACAAGAAAGCTGATAAATTTAATTACTTTTATGAAAATGAAAGGGAACTTTAGCAAAAAGTGCTAATGGTAGTGCCACTTTAAACTAAGGCATAGCACAGGCTAAGCGACATGCTTCATAGGGAGCATATCAAGCAATGGAAGAAAATTCTTATTTCTTAGGACAACATTAGCATTTTGTGGTACAGAGATTGATTACTCACCTCTGATTTGTTTGTTTCTCACCTGCTATGTTGTGTTGTCCTTTAGGCTCTTGTATAATTACCTGTTTCCCAACAGTAATAGTGATTATTTGATTCAATGATAGATTACGTAGCCTGTATGTAATCAAGAGCTGGTAGCAATTACATTCCAAATTTAAAGGCTTTTAAAAAGATGTTTACATGGTAGATTTGAAATAGTATAGATTAAGTGTCATGGTTTTCCTCCCTAGGAACCAAGTGAGGAATTCTTGTTTGTGTTTTGATCCTCTAAAGAATCCTCTATCATGCATATCATGCACCTTTTATTGATGAATTATTAAGCCAGCTTTTCCCTTGTTAAAATCACAAACTTCTTTTGCCTTCATTAACACTGTCTAGGTGTGAATTGGGAAGCAATTCTGCTAGGGTATACTCCCACATAAATGTAACTGGCTTGTGTCATTTCATTAATTGTCTTAATTTTGATTTCACACCAAAAGAAGTTAGAGAGGAACTCACCCCAGAAACTAAACTGAGTAGGTCATCTATCACTGAAAACTCCATTGTTCCTCCAGAACTTTAATTTGCACAATGGAAAGGAAGGGAAAAAATAAAAAAAAAAAACTTAACTTTACAGCCTAAAATCTATTTTATGGACATTTTAAATTTGGGTCATGAGTAGCAGTTGAGGCTTTAACTGCCTCTGAACATTTTCAATGGCACAACTTTTCTTAGTCACTATACAAGTTAATTCAGTACTTGGGAAATGTAAGGTTAATTTGAATGATATAGATGTAATCCTTGTCTTATTCCTCTATTTTTAGTAAGTAATCTGGTTAAGATTTTGTCTTATCCAAACAAAGTCATCTGGCATGATTTCTTTGTTTTGACCAAAGGCATAATATCAATACTATGCAATATATATGTTTGTATAGCTGAAGATGAAACCAAGACACAGGCCTTAAATAAAAGAAGATGATTAAGATCCTTTCTCCTTTGGTGGCCTAGAGTTTTTTAAACAACATTTGAGAAAGAAAAAAAAAATAAAGCAGCCAGCCTTTCCATCACTAACAGGACTGCAAAAGTTAAAATTTGTAATTATTTAATTCACGGTGATGTCTTGTGTAGAGGTGTGGTAGGATTCCTTAATTAAGTACAAGATGAGTGGTATCTGCATTATAGGGGCACAAATCTGGTGTTTGAACACAGGTTTCTGTAGTATTCTAACTAGCCTCTAGCTGCTGCTCCAAAGAGCTCTGGAGACTCCCATAGTTCTTGTTTTACAGACATGAAGGTAGGTCAGGTGTTCTAGGGTATCTCAAATGACATTCCATTCCTGCATTTAGGTTCTGACATACACCAGGTGCCTATGTTCAGGAGAGTTTGCTAATCTCCTTTTCTAGATAAAAAAAGGGCAAATCGAAATAGTCCGCAGAGTCTCAGGAATGCGTCCTCCCATTTACAAAAGGTCAGAGAAATACCATTCAAGAGCTTATCTCTTCCCTATAAACTGCACAATCAGGTGTAGCCATCCATGCTGTAAGCACTGTAAGCTCCCTCCCTTCCTGACTGAGATGTTGCTGACTATAAGTATAGCAAATATGACCTCCAGTAGTTCAGCTCATTTCAACAGTGAAGGAGCTAATGTAGTCTCACACTGGCTAGTGCTTAGACAAACAATACTTCAGGCTTTGAAATAAAACTCAGGAAATAAGGGTTTAGGTCTTGGCTCTGTCAGAGACTTTGTATGAAATCTCTTCAACAAAACAGAGAAATATTCATATACAAAAAAACCTAAGGTCAAAAGTGTCAAGAAACAATTTTACTGAAAAACTAGTGTGCTGGTTTTTACACACAGCTCTTTTTCTGCTTGGCAGCACAAGGAGCAGTTAGCACTAAGAGCCATTAACTATAAATGAAGTAGAAGAAAGGATAAAGTAGAAATCTTTTGTAATGTGACATTGCAGGGTTTGTGGTCACAGCCAGAGTCAAGGTGGTGTAGTCTCTGCATTTTAGCATTGAGATCAAAAGTGGTCCTAAAATGTCAAGAAGTGCAGCAACCTCCTTCTTACTTTGTTTGTTGATATCATTTTTAAGTTGCCTGGTTTGATTTTAAGCACAGTAGGTCCTGTCTGCAGGCAGAAATAGGGATCAATGATCTTCTGAAGTCACTTTGAAGCCTTTTCTTTGCAGTGCCAGGATGGGTTTGTGGTCGCACTCCCACTTTTGGACTAGAAAGATTTGGGTAACTTAGTCTCCTTAGGATCCCTTCTTGCCTGACTTACTTCTTATATAGTTGCATCTAAAAGTCCGAGCTGAACTTTTCTTACACGGGAAAACTAAAAGTTAGGCTGTTTCTCTGTAACAGCACCTAAACACTAGTCACCTACAAAATAGCTAGGTGCTTAAATCTTAAATGTACTTTGAAAATCTTCTGCTTTGCCTCTGCGCCAAATGTAGGGAAAAGCTGACACGTTTACGTTCCCTGTGAGATAAATAGAAATGAAGCTTGCAAGTACTTTGATGTATCCATCACTGTGATTGTGTAAATGACATTTCTTTATTGCTTTTCCATCTTTTGTCTCCTTTACATAGAACTCTGGTAACTAATTTTTCAGAAAATCTATAGGGAATTGAACCACAAGCATCTAAGGCTTAAGCATAAAGTACTAGAGCTTGAAGGCACAAGCCAAACATCTGGGACAAATTGGGTCATCTTGGAAGAGAGAAGAAAGAAAAACTCACCCCAGATAATTTTGCAAAGTAATTGCTATCTGCAATTGTTTTTCTGTGTGGTCATATTACATATAACTCCTCACCTAACCAGAGCTGTCATTTTCATGTGACTTCTCTACACAATACTAAAACGCACATAATAAGAAATTGCAATTCTCTCTACCTGCTATGTTTGTTATCAGTTGTCTGGCTGATTACCAGTGTGAATTTGCACAGTAGAGAAAAAATACACTGTACTTCTTTCTGGGGAAAACATAATTGTTGGGAAAGATATCAGCTTTTAAAATATGGGTTATGTATATGGCTTTCTATTGCTATTAAGTAGAGGAAAGAACAGAAGGGGAACAGGATGGTCTCTTACTCCCTGAAACACCGAGGAAAAAGATGTATAGAATTTACAAATACCATTAAGCAAAGCACTGGGCATCTGAGGATTCATTGATTACACTGGCTCATTAATCAAACAGAAATGAGGTGTCACCTCAAGAGCACTCCTATTTTTTAAGTATTTGTGGTGCTAATATCACCATTCAAACAAAAGCATTAATGGAAAAAAAAAGAGACTGAGAAGCAAAAATATTTTTCTGCCATAGTGATATAGGAAAGCATGATTTTTCCCAGCATCAAAACAAGTTTCTAAGAACCTTTACTAAGTCCCATTTTCTATATCTACAGGTAAATGTACTACAGATGAAGTATGTATTTAAATATATGTTTAGACAAAATTAATTGCTAAAGAACCTTGGGAAAGAAGAGTGAAGAGGTAAGGCTTAGTGGAAAATAGAGGAGTTTAACAAAATGTTATTATAACAAACAGAAGTTCAAAAACTAGAAATTCAAAATACCACATCCCTGAACGCAGCATAAATAAGCCCATTTCTAGAAATAGGAGCAGATTTGCCTGCCTCTACAGGTTGCACCCATGCAGGAAGCACTGATGCATGTAAGTAACCCAGTAAATGAGAGTAGGTCCACAGTACATGCTTTGTGTAAAGACAGACATTATTATCTAAGCTGGTTGCCTGAGGCTGCCTTTGACATCAGTGGAGAGGAAAAGACACCTTAGGAAGCCGCTTCACCTCATCCTTATAGAAAGCAAGCTCAGAGTGAGTAGTTCACAGACATATTTCTACATTATCAGTATCTGTCTTTAATCAAATTAATCCTAGAATAATGAAATCATTTTGGTTGGAAAAGACCTTTAAGATCATCAAGTCCAATGACTAACCTATCACTGACAAACCCTATCACTAAACCATGTCCCTCAGCACCTCATCTACATGACTTTTAAGTATCTTCAGTGCTAGTGGACTCCCCCACCTCCTGGGCAGCTTGAGACAGTGTCTAACAAACTCTCTTATTCCTAACCTCCAATCTAAACCTCCCCTGGTACAACTTGAGGCCATTTCCTCTTGTCCTATCACTTATTACTTGGAAGAAGAGACTTACTCCTACCTCAATACAACCTCCTGTCAGGGAGATGAAGAGAGTGATCATGTCTCTCCTCAGCCTTCTCTTCTCCAGACTAAACACTCCCAGTTCACTAGCTGTTCCTCATCAGACTTGTGCTCCAGACCCTTTCCTAGCATTATTACCCATCTCGGGACACGCTCCTGCACCTCAATGCTTTCTTGTAGTAAGGTGCCCAAAATTGAACTAAGTATTTAAGATGCAGCCTCACTGGTGTCAAGTACAGGGTCATGATCACTTCCCTGTTTTTTTCTGTTCACAATATATCTAATACAAGCCAGGATTATACCTATTTAACAAAATCCTTAAACAGAAGCTCACAAACCAGAGGCCTAAGGAGAAATCAGGTACTGTACCTGTCAGTGGTGCAGGAGCTGCTGTCTCATGTCTGCAGGATTTGCAGGTGCAGAGCAAACACACCCCAAGCTCCCTGTGACATGCATCAGATGTGATAGGCTCCAGAGAAATGGATTTATGAAAGGCCACAAGCAAACTGGGTTTGCATCAGGCTTCACAGTTAAGGCAGAGAATGTTTAGCAAACTTAATTATTTAATTGGTGCCAGTGGGACTTAATCAGAAAGTGAGTGTTCCATACCATGCAGCAGTTGCAGTATTGCAGGCTGCAGAGTTCCTTACTGACACATCCAGAATGAGGAAATTTTAAGTGCAATGAGATAAGGGGAATCTGCATTAGGTAATGTCTTAATATGTCTTCAAGTCCTTCATTTCCATTTGCAGATCTCATCCCCACACCCCAAAACACTTTGATTAATTAACACTTTAAAATTAATTTTCTGAGAATAAGTCAAGGTCTTAGAATCTCTCAAAATTAAAGGGTAAGTCTCATCAAAAACTGCATTTCTCTTTCTCATGGCATAAACTTCTCTTCCACATTGAAAAGGACATTAAGTATGAAAATAGAATCATTTGGGTAGGTGAGCTTTTGTAAACAAACATAAATAGGGTAAAATGTAGCTGGTGCTGGATCTTGCTTTTTCTAGGTTTGAGACAAATGTCATTCCGGAGACAGAGAGGAAAAGTGAGAATCCTCATTTAAAATAAAGCTGCTTTTGAGATGAGTTTTAATTTGCTGTGTTTTTAACGTTTTTATTGGGACGATCTCAGCTTAACAGTACTAGTGAGAGAAGTGGATTAGGAAACAGTGCAAATAAAAGACTGCAAAGTTCATTTTATATGTAGTCACCAAGTAGCTTTGCAATGCATCCCATTCATATTATATCACAGGTGTGTATTTGACATAGGTATGTATGAGGAAGTTTTAGTAGTATAAGAAATAACAAAGGGTGAGCAGAAAACATGTTTTTACTGAAAGAATAGCTGTTAGCAACATTAACATTTGAACACGAATGTGTCATTCAAAGCACAACAGCATACCTGTCTGTCACAAAACTATTTGCTGCTATTTCTCTAAGGTGAATAGGACATAAATAAAAAATAAAAACAGTACTCTTTTTAGCTTTTGTTTCACCTTTTAATGTTTTTCCTCACATTTGCTAAAGGAATGCCTTAAGTCACGTAGAAATGAATTTCAGGTTTAGAGGAAGGATAAGTTTTTACAAATCCTAAAACAGCACTTTTATTTTTCTTCAGCATTGTCTTTTAATCAGTCTTAAAAGTATGCAAGTAAACTTTTTGCACTCCAGACTTTTCACCTTCTTGCTGGCACAAAAGGATTAAATACACGAGACTGTCTAGGAAGCCACTCTACAAATCAAGGTGATTCTGGCATCTCCATTACTGCGGTCCTCTGCTGCCCCAGGGTAAAAAAGCAGTGAGGATTTTCTTTATTTTTTCTAATCCTCTCAGTTTCGGTTACTGACAGCATTAGTAATACTGCAGAGGAAAGCAATGGTCCTGTTTCTGTGCCGTGGCTGTGTGAGCAGCAGGGCTGAGCACTGTGTGGTTGCCGCTGTGTGACAGGAAGGGAGAATAAGCAGTTTCCTCTCTGAAGAGAGACTGTAAATCCCTTTGATCACTTTCCACCTACATCTCCACATCTGTTTTGGAGTTCACATGCAGATATCAACTACTGCATTTACAGAGGTGTTCATCTGGTCAATTGTCTAGGGAGAAACTCCATTTGAGTTAGCCACCAAGACTCATTTTACAATTAGCAGAGGGAAATGGGCAGTTTAGTGATGTGAAACATCTAACACTCTCTATCTAAAAACATATGTCTAAAATGAGTAAGATTGATTACACTCTTCAAATAAAATTTTAAAAAGAGAAGGAAAAGTGCTGTTTCTTTCCATTATCTAGATCATGATCCAAAATGGCTAGTCCAATGTGCTCCCTTATGCCATAGGTGTTTCATACTCTTGGGGTCTCAGTGCTACAATACATAGCTTATATGTCATCTGTTTTCCAACTTTTTTCACTTTTTCTCAGTTACTTGGATTCTAATCTATGGCAAATCAAAATTTACCTTTAACTCCCTCATCTGCTTTATCAGTGGCAGATGTTTATTCCTTCCTGCAGATCCAACCTGATGCAGATGTACCTCAGATGATTCTCACTTTGCTTCAGCACCACTCAGGTTGAAGATGACACATATGACTTGATACCTCTGTTTTCACATTGTATATCCTTATGTGTGTAATAATCACCTCTGAAGCCAAGAGCCGTGGTTCTCAGTGTTGTCACGAGGTTCATGACTTACATGATGCATTTTTAGGAAGAGGAGAAGGAAAGCTTGGAAAGGATGTGGAGGATTAGCGTGACTCACTGTAGGGATACAAACCAGCATTGGCATATATTGATAGGTTTTGATACCAGTTATGGAGATAAACTCATACAGACTCATATGGTTTGCAGCTTATCCCTGTTAAGAACCATCCAACCTGACAAACAAGCACCACAGCATTGTATAAGAAATTGTATTTGTATATTTGACTAAATATAACTCCAGAAAGGACTAGTCACAGTTACACATAAAGTATTTATTGTAGTGGCACCACATCTCAGCTAAGGCTTCTATGCACCATATTTATGCATTATGCATAACATATATATATAACATGAATTAATTATGCATAATGTTAGTTATAACAATCCTTGTAATAACATAAGCTTGAAAAATATTGTAAATCATAGCTTTAGGATTATATCAGCTGCATCTCTGCCTCCAGTTTTGTCCTTCCACATGCTTTCCTTCTAAAGGAGTGTCATCTTCATGACATACATTTCCACCTGATATATTCTGAACGTCCATGAAAGCATCAGCATGTTCATTAAAAATGCCTTTTCTCAATGTCTTTGTATCCAAATATGTTTATATGTTTGACTGATTTTATATTACTTTGTCTGCAACCAGCAATTTAGGAAAGTTGAAGTTATTGTGACAGTTCCCTCTGAACATTGAGTTATCTCAAGCACTTAAAAGTGTGTCTCCCATAACATCCTCTTCAACAAGTTCAGACTTGGATTAGTGAATGATGAGGTGGATTGAGAGCTGGCTTAATGACAGAGCCCAGAGAGTGGTTATCAATGGCACAGAGTCTGGTTGGAGGCCTGTGGCCAGTGGAGTTCCACAGGGATGGGTTCTTCATCAATGACCTGGATGAGGGGATAGAGTGTACCCTCAGCACATTGGCTGATGACACCAAACTGGGAGGACTGGCTGATTCCCCAGAGGCTGTGCTGCCATTCAGTGGGATCTCAACTGACTTGAGAGGTGGGCAGAGAGGAACCTCATGGGATTCAACAAGGACAAGTGCAGAGTCCTGCAGCTGGGAAGGAACAACCCCATGAACCAGTACAGGCTGGCGATTGACCTGCTGGAGAGCAGCTCTACAGAGAGAGACCTGGGAGTCCTGGTTGATAATAAACTAACCATGAGCCAGCAAAGTGCCCTCTTGGCCAAGAAGGCCAATGGCATCCTGGGATGCATCAAGAAAAGTGTGGGCAGCAGGTCAAGAGTGGGTCTTCTTTCCCTCTCCTCTGCCTTGGTGAGGCCTCATCTGGAGTCCTGTGTCCAGTTCTGGGCTCCTCAGCTCAAGAGGGACAGATTACATCTGGAGACAGCCCAGCACTGGGCTACCAAGATGATCAGGGGACTGGAGCATCTTCCTTATGAGGAAAGACTGTGGGAACTGGAGCTGAGGAGATTGAGAGGAGATTGAGGAAGGATGTCATTGATATTTACAAATATCTCAATGGTGAGTGTCAGGAGGTTGGGACATCTGTTTTTTCTGTTGTATCTAGTGACAGGACAAGGGGTAATGGGATGAAGCTGGAACACAAAAAGTTCCACTTAAAAATAAGGAAACTTATTTACTGTTCAGGTGATGGAGCCCTGGCACAGGCTGCCCAGGGAGTGTGTGCAGTCTCCTTCTCTGAGAGTTTTCAAAACCTGACTGGACACGTTCCTGTGCAACCTGATCTAGGTGAACCTGCTTCTGCAGTGGGGTTGGGACTAGAAGATCTCTGGAGGTCCCTTCCAACCCCTATCACTCTGTGATTCTATGTTTTTATATGTTATATACTTGGTGTTTTTAGTAAATCTCCCAGGCCTTTTACAAGTGCTTGGTGCTAGTTTTCCTCCTACTCTAGTTGAGCCTTGTCAACAAGACCCATTATGTTGAAAGGAGAGGGAAGTGCCTTTTCTCTGTAGACATCCTGAAGCCTTTGTATTCATTAGCATGCACAGATTTCCTTCAGCTATGCCAAGCCTGAAATAAAGAAAGTTAGTTAAAAGTTGTGAAATCAACTAAGCCAACTTTATCTTTCTGCTGTACTGCAAAAAAAAAAAAAAAGGACACATATTGACCACTCAGGTGTAATAAGTCGGACATTTCACTTGCCTTTCTCCTTTTCTGCTTTTACAGAAGCAATTCAGGAAATATGAAACAGAGATATAAGTAAAAAAGTGTTTTTTACTGCTACAGTACTATCTCTGAAACTCTTAGTGTTTAGAAGTATGACCACAAAGGTGAAGGAGTCAGAAATGAAATAGCCTGTCCAAAGAATGAGCATTCTTTTGAGCAGGGTCAGCAAAGAATTTTCCATTTATTTCTCTGCAAGGCTTCCTACAGTAAGGTTTGACAGCCTGATAAGAATTGATGAAGTAAACCTGTGTCACTGGACCAATGAAAGAGGTAGGCAGAAGTGTACTGTAGGACTCTACTAAATTGACCTTAAGAGTTCTGGAATCTACCTCACACTTGTACAAGTCACTTCAGATGCCACCCAAATGGCCACAACTATCCCTGCCTTCACAAATAGCTGGGAAGCTTAAAGTCGGCATAGCTTGTTTACATTTTTCCCTCTCCTGCAGCGGATTGCCTATTAGTCTTAGAGATAAGATTTAGGCAATTGCTTTATGACATACAAAATCTTCAGTGTCATACATTAAACAGAAAAAGATTTTAAGATACAACGTGCAAAAAAAGCATAAATGCACATAGCAATTTTTATTCCTTTACCACATGAGAAGAAAGCTGCCAGAGTTAAGGACTTAATAAATCACCCTGGTATAGAAGAAGCACCAAAGGATGTTAAGGCTGTAACAGAGAACACAAATTATTCTGTTGCATGAGTTCACCATAGCCTTTCTTTACAGGTGACAAGTCTGGTAAATTGTCTCAAATCTAGTTGTCAACTGCAGGAATACATAAAACAATGATAACATGAACAATAACAAATTGCTAGACCTAAGAGATAAAGGGATTCAGATATGAAACTGCTGACCACCTGCCTGTGGTATGTAACCTATTTCTTAAACAAGCCTCATTACCTAAGGAGTGGAATATGTAAGATGCTTTTTAGCAGCATTTTGGGAGTGATCAGGAGAAATACAAGGAAATAAAACTGTCTGTCATACCAGAAAATTGCTTAGAAAACTACTGCAAGAAAAGGCATTAACTAATGTGAGAAAAAATCTATCGTAAGATAAGGAGAAAGCCATGCTGCACATGAATGCAAGAGCACTTTGCAAACAGATACAAATTACCTATATTTGTATCTTTTCAATTTTTCGAACAAATTTCCTCATAAAAGATTCTCAAAGAATCCTAGTAAAGACAAAAGGAGGTAAATGGTGCCTGAAAATGAGGAAGCAAAGGTTAGGTACCATGTTCAATTTTTCATATGAAGAAAGACCCCCCAGTATGTTCCCTAAATGTCTGTTCTAGGAGTCATAGTGTTTAACAATGAGACATGAGACTGCTGCAGATATTCAGATTAGTAAAAAATAAAGCTAACAGCTATAAGGCACAAAAGGATCTCACAATATTGACTGCCAGGACAATACAATTGCAGATGAAAGTCATTGTTGGTGAATGTGCAACACTGCAGATGAAGCAAAAAAATCGTTCAAGCTATGTTTATGATACAATGGACTCTAAATTAACTATTACTGCCTAGGATAGTTCTCTCAAAATGCCAGCTCAGCTGTCAAGATGACATAGAAACCGTTAGACATTATTAGAAAGAAAGAGCAGAAAAATAAACCAATACCACCATTATGACACTGTAATGATAGGTATTTCTCTCACACCTTGAGGGCTCCAAATGGTGGTCTGCTGATCTCAGAAAAAGGCACTGTGAAGCTAAAAGGAGAATAGAAAAGGGCAAAAAAATGTGGTGAGAAGGAAATCATGTGGAAAGAAAACTAAGCAGCCCAGGATATTTCAGCAGTCATGCAAAGGAGGAATACAGCAAATGTGTAAAGCCATGAAGAGTGGGAAAAGGATCAGGAAGTAAAAAGTATTCATGATTTCTCAGAATACAGTAAATCAGAGTTGTCACTGAGGCAGACTTAAAATGTGAAAAATGGAAGTGCTTTTCACACACCACCTAATTCAGTGAGGGATTTCCCCCACAGCAGGGTTTTATAAAAGCAAACAAAATAATGGGATCAAAAGAAGATTTAAATCCCTAAAGCACAAGTTACTGGAAACCACGTGTGATAAATCAAGATTAAAAAAATCTGGTTTGTCCACTCACCATATTTTTCTAAGCATCTGTTCCTGACCACGACAGAAAATACTGTCCTGGATGGATATTTTGGTGTGATCCCATAACACTATTCTTAGAAAGCTATTCCTGTCCCCAGGTCAGGACCTGATAACTGTTACCACATGAAGTGCTTCTTCGTCACCATAGGAAAGATACCAGGGCATAACCCATCTAGGATCTGTGAAACTCTCCCTCTTCGATAGTCCAAAGTCCAGACCTTTCAGAGCACCCTGTAAAGTTAAGGCAGGTGACGCAAGGACACATTGCAGTGAGAGGGTTAGATGATAGTTGCCATTTATTACTTGGTAAAGTGAGTTTTTTTTCCTTTATTAAGCTTTTGAATGGAAAATTAGGACATGTAAATGGAATTACTGTTGTGTGTCCACAGCCAGACTACCTAGTACTGATGCACAGCTTGGGCATCATGGCCACCTAAGAGCCAGCATTGCCAGCTCCCTTAAATAGCAAGACTGAGAAAAGTCCACCATTTCTAACAAATATCTGCAAGTGAGGTGATTTCAGCCTACCCTTATTCAGAAACAAAGGAGGAAAAACCCATAGAGATAGGTCCTCGTGGAGTTTGAAAATATCACCTATTTGACAAGGAGCCTGCAAGAGATAGAGAACAATAAAACAGCAGGTCACCTGCTCCCCTGTCATCTCACAGAACTCATGACATTGGCTTTACAGAATGAAGATATCAAAATATTTTGAATAACATGTGAACATTTCCTTGCTAATGTTAAGTGATATTTTAAACCAAATTCTCTTCATTATTTAAAACCAAGTTACTGGAGTTGGTTAGAATCCTAGAATTAATACCAACTAAGACTGAGCTTTTCCCATCATGAAGCTCTGATTATAATGGCTTACACCTTTTCCAAAATGTTGTTGCTGACATCTTTTCCATATTATTTCTCTCTCTGTATGCATAACTTCATAGAAAAAAATAAAGTGACTTATAAGAACAAATGTAAGAAAACTACATTGTTCTTCCAGACAAACTCTAGAACCCAATAAAACCCAAAACCTAAGAGCACAGACTTAAAGTGAGCAACAGCCACTGTTACAAGGTATAATGTAAACTATTCAGAGAGTGTATACCTCCTAAAAGTGAAAAATCAGGCACTCAGAAGTCACAGACACTTTCAGGTTTTAATGCCTACGTCCCATCTGTGAAATGGAAACCCAAAGTACCAACCCTTACCTCACTCACTGGTGAGTGAAAATAAATTAAAACATTAAAAATAACTATTGCAAAACACTGGAATGTTTTTTCTGGAGAAGAAATGCACCATTGTCTCTGTCATGCAGGGAAAAAAAAATGCAGAGTCGCTGAGCAGTGCAGAGAAATCAGAATATTGACAAAGTCCTACTTCTTTAGGGTGCTGAATGTGTCATGATTTCCTGAAAAAGAAAAAGTATTAAACCAATTAAAGAATGTATCAACATGAATATGCACAAGGGAGCTGAATTAAGTTTCCACTGTCAATGTTAATTCTCATATTTCCTAATTTTGAATTGCTTTGCAAACTGAAGTTATTTTCCTAACCACATTTACTGGTGTGTAATTTAAACAGGACAAGCTGAAGGAAAACATACAGCTCTCTCAATTTGCCTGTATTTCCTCTCTTTTCTTAAACTCAAGAGGATAACACTAGTCTAACAACAACAAAAAAAGTATTCAATAAAAGGCTGTAAAGCAGACCAAGTGTTTTTTTGTCACCATCTGCTCAATTATATTTTGTGCTTGTAGCATTTTTTCAAGCACAAATATATCTTCTTTACATGGAAATGGTTTGCCTTTGTTAAGGGAAAGTTGGAATCCTTCACTTGTGACTAGTTCAGGAGGTTTTTTTCCTTCTTTTTTTTCAAGTCTCATTTCAAGAAACTTCATTCCTTTTGTTTAAGCTTTCTAACTCTGGACTCACTGTTCCATTCAGGAGGGCTAGTAAAATTAAATGGGTGGGAAAAAGAAAAAAAAACAACAAAAAATATCAACAACAACAATAAAAAATCAACAAAAAACTCCACAAACCATCACCAACAAAAATCCCAGCCAAGAGAACATCCAGGATATCTTTCTGCAGACAAACACAATAAACTTCCTGTTTATAAAATTTAGCTATTCAGTTTTAACTAGTGGCAAAGCAGAATCTCAGCAGGACATTTAGACAGTAGTATATCCAGATGGATTCTCAGTGTGAAGAGAGTCTGAAATACACTCACTGACATAATCAAAACAGGGTTTTCAGGCTTGCAAGGCAGTGGCATAGAGGCTGTGAGTAAATTTATTTCACAGGAAGCCCGTATCTTGAGCTAATGGGAAAATGCAGATCTTTTGCCTTGCTCTGTATGTGGTAGGTCATAGATATGATAGGATTATAAAAGAAATGGATCTATGGGCCACAGCCCCTGACAGCACTGTGCTACATTTCTTGGCTCGTGCCCTAATTCAGAGTCACAAGTAATCCCTTCTATCAGCCACTCAATGCTTTAAGTGGCTCACAGCTTGACTGTGTCACATAACCCCCCAGGGGCAAAGCAAACTTGTCAATAACTCCTAAGCACCTTAAACAAAATATGTAAATGCAGTAATTCCTAGGGAGAAGGGAGATGGGGGATGGGAAAGTGCATCAGAAGACAAGAAATGCTGTTAGGAGGTTTTCAGGGAAGGAGGAAGGAGTAGTTTGAAGAAGCCCAGATTGCTAAGAGCTGAAATACTAATAAAGATAATGATAATGCACAGAAACATAAAGGTGACATGTCAAAAGCTAAATATGTTAGGTGATTCTGGTACCCAATTATTCACATGGTAGGGAAAAATGGTAACAGAGGTAACATTTTGTAGAATGGGGTCAACTGCATCTATTAATTTAAAGAATAGGGCACATGCTACTATGCATGTGCCCTTATGAGGAAGACCCCTGATCCTTTTAGGAAAGGCTAATCTCTCAGAAGACAAACATCACTTCCTATATCACAGACTTAGGGGAGGATAGAGTGAGAACACATAGACAGATGGCTGACCTTGGCTCCAGAGAGATGACCACTGGAAACTGGATATAGTTTGAAGCGTGCTGCACATACCCAGTATACATCAGGCAGAGCCTGTGTTATGCTCACTGCTGCACCTGCACAAATTGCAGTAGGATTTTGGCTGGGAAAGGATTATGGGGTGCAAGTGGAGAGCATATACTTATATAACTGGCAGGACGCTTGCCTATTCATGTATTTTTGTGAAGGAATCTCACTTGAACAACAGCTGTCATGTGCCTCCCCAGCAATATGTTGGGAAACCTGATTTCTGAGAAGCAGAGGTGGAAAGAGGGCAGCTAGTTCCCACAGTGAAGCCAGATCCTTTTCCCTGTTGTAGCTGAAGAAGATGAACAACAGCTGCTGGTTTTTTTCCATGGAAAGAGGTCTCTTCTGAGAAGGGGTAGAGAAACCTTGGAGTTAACTGGAGACATGGCCAACATGCATGAGCCAGCAGCCAACTGTCAAAAGACTAAAAGGGAAGAAAGTGAGAAAGAGAAAGGGAGAGGGAAACTCTTTGAGGGAAATGAGAAAATTGGCTGAAGAAAGAGGAGCTGAGGAGAAGAAGTAGAGACATTGATGGTCATGGGAGTAGAGGCAGAAGGCAGCATACTGTTGTATGTGCACAGTGTTGAATGTGGTTTTCCTTCCATGTGTGGTACCATACCATGTTTTGTTGAGTTGAACCTTGTACTCAGAGTTCCTCCTGTCCCTGTGACTGAGAAAGGTGAAAGATGTCCAAGAAATGCCTGAGCACATCATGGCATGTTCTCCATGTTGGTACTAGGTCAGTATCTCTTCAGTCAGCTGAAAAAGTCATCATTGGACATCTGACAGGAAATAACAATGTTGCTGAAGTCCTAGTGGGTGCCACACAAATCAGCTGTAAGAGGTTAAGTATTGTTAGTAATATATGTACATGGGGACATTTTGCACTATGTATTGACCTAAAATCTCTTCAAAACCATTTAACAATTAAAAAACCCACCCCTTACACTTTTCATAGCTGTGGATTTCCCCTGGGTATTACCAGATAGGTCACAAGCCCTGTGCCATTGGGCAGTATGTCAGTGTCTCCTACAATTGGCAAGTAGAGATGAGCAAGATAGTGTGGGGATTTGTAGGGCTCTGCATCAGCCACTATAAAGCTTTTCTCTTTGTGTCTTGAAAGATGGAGACTGTCACGGACATAGAGTTGTGAAGATCCATCTAGACCCCTGTGGCTACCCAAAAATGGGAGATTAGCCCCGCTGTTCCAACAAATCAGTGGTTTGCATCCAGAGATTTGCAGAATCGCAGGAGAACACAGTGTTATCTCTACGTGTTTCTGATGTGTGCCCCAAACCACAGAGATACGCCAGGCTTGATCCTGTAGTGATGAACACAACTATTAGCTCAAGACAACTGCTGCAGAATGGGATTATGCCCAGTCACACTCAAAGGAAGTAACTGCAGAGCTGTCAGAAATCCGGTGGCAGAGAGAAATTGGCTAGAAAAAAAAATCATCGATCCATGGCCCTATTCCCTGTCCATTTCTGTAAAGTCCCTGGGAAAAGAGGAAAGATCATCGGCTTCATGAATTATTCAGGTAGGCTGGGCCAAATCCATAGATCACTCACTGGCTGTACATGCACACCGGCAGTTTTTCTAAAGCATCACTTCAGGCCTTAATCTGCAAATAACTTGAGCATGTCTCAAAACAGCTGCTTGTAGCAAGTTAGGGAACCCTACAAAGTGTTTTGTTGGAACAGTATGTTGCCATCAAGTGTAAAATTAGAAAGTTCCCATGTGTACAATCCTGAAACTCATGCTAAAACTCCATGTAAGAAAAAGATATGCATTTGTAGTGCTAAGTCTGTTAATTAATCACATTCATGAATTTTATAAAACCTAATTCTTCTGCTCATCAAAGCTTTCTACAGACTAGATTTGGTGCCATGTGAGAACTCAGTTTGAAAGGAATCTGCCTTTTAACTAGCAATAAGTATTTTTTCACTAACAGACAATTCACAAAGGCAAAATGTTCCTTTTTCAAAAAAAATGTAATGCCGCTTTCTCACGTTTTTGTCAGAGACTGAAAATAAATAAATAAATAGTTTTCATAGTAAGGCTTCTTTTTCAAATCCAGGTCAAAGACATTGAGGGCTTTTGATTGTTTCTCAAAACTCTCCCTTGGCAGAGCTTATACTGACTCACTGCTGTGTCTAACCATGGGTATATCTACAATCCAGCATAGCACAAGGTGCAAAATTTAGCCTCAAGTAAATAACTTGCCTAGTAACACCCAAACACAGCTTATCAGAGAGCTTCAGTGAGATCTTTAGATTGTTCTGCATTGTAATACTGTGTGTAGCCATAAGTCTCGGCATCTGACTGCCTGAAAACACATGCCCAGTATGGGACTGCCTCTTCACAGTACACTCTGGATATAGCACATGCTATTCCAAGAGGGAACTGAGGCTCAGTTGTTTTCCTTACAAAAATGAAGACGGTTCTGCCAGAGTCATACTCTGAAATACAGCCTTCAGAATCCCGCTTTGGGATGACTAAGTGGCTAAAATGAGCCCCCGTTGTACTAGAAGAACCAGATGAAGAAGTTTACTATCACAAAGTGGGACTGAAATCCTTACGCCTTGATCTACAGCTGGGTAGGCTGGTCAGGTTTGTTTCACTGCTTCTCAGTAGCCATAAATCAGATGGAAATACAAGTAGCAACAGTGTTAGGGACCATTATCAGAGATTCCATAGCAGCAGACATGGAAAAAGAGTGAACTGTCAGTGCCAAGCATGAATGACCAGGTCACCTCCTTGCCTCTAAGTGGCCTGCTGCAAATCATACAATGCATCTCAGTCAAATTCCACTTGGCTCCTGTGGTGAACAATTTCATACACAGTGGGTTTTATAGCCTCCCTAACCAAAGAGTTGCTTTCATGCTCACTTCAAGCCATGACTGCTGTGTACAAGGCAATGCAGAATCAAATTCTTCTTCCCACTAATGTTTCCTGACATGCAAGGCTATGGGGAAAAAAAAAAAAAAAAATATTCCAAACCTGTTTGTCAAATTGTGCTATGATTTAAAAGACATGGGGCTGATTTCCTATTCATTCCAGTTTACCCTGAAGTTACTGCAATGTCTCATGTACATTTTAATCCAATTTACAGTAGGCTAAATCTCAGAGGAATTGGACTATTTCATTTTATTCTCTGCTTCACTTTTAAGGCCATAATGAAACAGTTTAACATGCACATCTTAGCAAATATTCTTGGCTTCCAAGAAAAAAGCTTATAAAATTAGGCAAGTAGCTAAACTATAATGGATAGATCACAAAAAGTCAGCAGATGTTAAATAACATCAAATATTAAAAAGCTAAATAATATAGATAATACAGATAGTATGTATAGAATATATGTTTACTTATTCACATCTATGTATAAACATNGTCTTTTTTTTTTTTTTTGTTTCATTTTACTTTGCCTTAATTTCTTACCAGAACTGCTGCTGAAGAAATGAGAGGGGCCCCCTGTGAGGTGCTGGGTTGCAGCTTCTGATTGCAGTGTCTCTTTCCCTGCTTTACCCAAGCACTAACCATACACTAGTGGGGAGCTGGACTAGGGGCAAGTCCAGAGGTGTTGAGAAGCATTTGGGGAGAAACAGGTGATGTTTTCCTCCCGGCTTAAGAGTTAGAGGTGAGAAATGCACAAGGTCCCAACCTGAGCTGTGATGGAAGGGAGGTATACACTCAGCAAGCAGCTCAGAAAGCAGCTGCTCACTTTTCCCCAGAGAAGAGACTGAGCTGTGAAGCTACATGTAATACAGACAGTGCTCCACGCAGCACAGCTTAAACACACCCTCACTGAAGTCAATGCATCCACTCTTAGTGACTGCTATAGCTCACTCACCTCATGGTGTTTAATTCTCTCTTTAGGATCATGACCTTCTGTTTACACTTCAGGTGATGTAAACCTTTGGCTTTGAGACATATATAAGACAAAATGCAGATTTCTGTTTCTTTTTGCATCCAGCTTTGCTGCACTCTAGAGTGATCTTTCCTCAGGAACTATTTTTATTCTCTCTTACCATATAAGAGAGTTAGAATGTAGAGAGATAACATAAATAATATAGATAATACAGATAGTATGTATAGAATATATGTTTACTTATTCACATCTATGTATAAACATGTAAATGGTACAATTTTTAATCTGTCTGTCTACACACAAGTACTTTCTTTTTCTAGGAGATATAGAGCAGAAGCAAATCTATCAAGCCAACGGGAAGAGAGAAGACAGAAGGAGAGTGACACAACACCCTGAACTGCCTCGGCTCTCCTGCCTGCCCTCAGTCCCCCCTGCCCGCTCTCGGCTTTCTGAGGATGCGACAAATCGCAGTGCCGGAGCGCAGCATCCTCGGAGGGACGTCCCCCTCCTCCAGCCCCGTCCAATCAGGGCCCTGGGGGAGGGATGCTCGGGGCAGGGATGCAGGGTTGCCAGGCGACAGCAGCGTCTCCTCCTGTCCCGTCCCCCCCCCCCCGTGTCCTCCCCCCGGGACCGGGCTGCTGCCGGCTCAGTTAAACAGCCGCTCAGACCCGCAGCATGGGGACAAGTGGGTCGACTCCATCTGAGGGCTCCCTGCCACCGCCTCGCTCCCGGCCGTGCCAGGAGCAATAGCCAGCTTCAAAGTTAGAACTAGAAACGCGGTAAATGAATAAACGGTAGGACCAAGCCCCAGGCAGCCCCTGCGCTGCACCGGCCGCAGAGCTATCGCCCTCCCCGAGTGCCGGGAGAGGCGGTCTGCAAATGTCAGCCGTCTCTCACTCCTGGTCTTTGCAAGTCTAGGTCGTCTCCTAATTTAAAGCTTTGCACCAATCCCCTTTGTCCGGAAAGGAGAGGAAATCTAGAAAGATGCCAGGCTGCGAAAAGGGACCCCGGTTAACAGCGCTGGTCCTCTGCTCTGCCCGCCCAAGGAGAGCCAAAGTTGCTCAGAGGAACGGGAAGCGAGTGTTCCAGAGGAGAGGAGAAGGGAAGGGGATCGTTACTTGGTGATTGCAGTTTCTCCCTCCCGTTGTCCCTTTCTCCTCCTTCTCCCTCCCAACCTTACCTCCGAGCGCTTTAAGGAGGTTTTGATGAGTTTCCATCGGGACCCGATCCAAGGCAGGGAGGGAGAAAGCGTGACTGTTCCCAGAGGAAGCAGCTTACACAAGTTTGGGGGGTGACCCTCCCCGTTGGATGTTTAACGAGCACATTGGGAGACCCGCGATGTCCGCGAGCAGCTGGAGACCTTCGCTGGGACGTACCTTCGTTCTACGGTAAGAAGCTGGACACTATCCCACGTCCTGGTCCCTGCATCCCACATTCCAGTCCCTGCGTCCTGCGTCTCAGACACATGCATCCCGGTGCACATATCCCTGCACCCCGCATCCATGCATCCCAGCCCTCTCACGCCAATCCCCTCTCATCCTAATACTCTCATCCCACACCCTGCAGCTTCGATCGCTGCATCCCAGGTCCCTGCGACCCGCACCCCCATCCTGCCCTCCCGACTAGGTGAGGCTGCTGCCCGGGGCTGTTGCGGATTGTGCAGCCGGGGGGAAAGTTTACAGTGGCGGTTTGCAAAGAGGAAAGGGGGGTTTGCTGATGGAAGTCAAGGACTAGGAGAAGCGAGGATGAGGAGGTGGCCGGGGGAGGTGG
>WBNH01010867.1:0-45817 GCA_013401255.1 Urocolius indicus | reverse complement strand
GGGGGGAGAGTGATGGGACTTTCACACCTGCAGAGGGCAGGTAGAGTGCGGGGGAATCACTGTAGTCCGCAGCTGGAGGATGAGGGGGGCGGGCAGAAAGAGGCTGGGTCCAGATGTTGCCCAGAGGTTCCTGCTCCCGCAGAAGCAGGCTTTGGGGGTGAAGGGAGGAGATCTTAAGCTTGCCATCCTACACCTTTCCTTAAGCTGAGGTAGAAAGTGCCAAGCCAGCAGCTGGCAGAGCCGTGCTGGGTACCAGTGCATCTCCCTGGATTTGCTGCTGGGAGAAAGGGGGAGAGAGGTGGGGAACATTACAAAATCTGGATTGCTTTGCTCCTACTGAGGCATCTCCCCTGCAGAGACCTGGCTCACTCCAGGATCCTAAAATTGGAATGCTTCAAAAAAGAAAGGAGAAATTAGCAGGGACGATAGAGCCAATGTAAATTCTCCCTCATACATTCCTGTCTATCTGTCCATGTGAGTATGCATCCAGCTGTATAGGTATATGCATGTGCTTCTGGAGTTGTTTGTACCTATGTATGTGCCTTGCTTCTATTCCTGTGTCCCTGGGTGTGGATGTGTGTATATCCATACTTCTATTTGCTTGGATGCATATGGATGTACTATATGTATAGATTCATAGGAATGTGTTTTTATTCCTAGACAGTGTTCGTCTAACTCTGTGTAGACCTAGAGGTGTGTGGGTACGTATCTCTCATCAGTGTGTCTGTGTCAGGCACACATATCTGCTGAGATACACATGTCAATGTGAGAAAGTGTATCTCAATTCCAGCTTGTAGGTAGGACTTAGGGAGTGTGTTGGATCTGGGAGGCTTTTTCTCCGAGGTTATCATAGTTGTTCCATGGATCATCTTAAGCAGACATCCCTATATTTCACCAATCTTGATAAAAAACAGACAATTCTTGAAGAACTAGGCATTTTATCCATAATGCATTCAACTGAACTGAGGATTTGCTGGTAGTTTGCGAGATCTTTGGCTTTTTATTGGTCTATGTCAACTGCTGAAGATGGATTTAGTTAATTTCTTAAAAAAAATAATTACTTCAGCTTTAAAAGAATCTCAGTCAGAAGACTGTGAAGCAGAAAAGCCTGGGACACAGACCAGCTTGCTCACACTCATTAAATATGCTTGAAAACAATCTGAAAAGCACACAACCCACCTGATCAAATACATATTTTAGGAAAATTACTTTTTTCATATTTTTCAAATACACCTAAACTATTATGACTTCTTCTGCTCTTGTTTGTGTTGATAAATACAAGTATTACAAGAAAATGTAACGTACCCAGTTACATTGGGGGAAAATGAGCATTAGGCTACTTTTATTCACAATTAGGGTAATAGGAAAGTTCTAGTTTGAAACGTTCGTCCTTTGAGTGAAATCAGTAACAACCCATGCAAATCCTTCCTAATAAACTGATTACTTGAAGAGCAATGCAAGCTAATTTATACTCTGCTAGAATAGTTCACACTTTAATTTCTGTGGCTTTTTTGCTTGTTGCTTCTTTTTTAAAGAATGATGCTGTCCACTGCTACTCTCAGTATTTCTGGAGTCCTCCATTATATATAAAAACATAAAGCACACTTCCAAATAGAAAATCCACCAATTGCTTTACTGTTTGGTAACTTAAAACCAAGCAAAATGGCAGTGGTATCAAGTATGTTAAAACAAGACTTTTGTCCCAGAGACGCGATGCTTTTCTAATTGCTCTCGATGTATGCCTGGGTTACTTGTGCTGATGACCTACTTAGAAGCTTCTACAAATAAAGTTTTTTTTAGGCAAATGTTGACACCTTGTCTAGGAGTAAGATTCTAATTTTATCATTGAAAGACTGAATCTAATGCAAGATTCAGGGGTAAAGTATCTTTCTGGATTCCCTCAATATTTTTATACTTAATTAAATTGTGCTGAAGCCCAGTCCTAAATCAGATTGGAAAGACAAAATAAAAGAAAGACATTACAAACAGTGGTATCATTTCGTTCAGTGGTCTGCAATACATAAGTGGAGCTGAATATGGAAATTAAAAAAGAGTAAGGAGATGTACTGGCATTTAAAGAAAAAGCTATTCAGATATTTTGTGCAAAACCAACTTTCCCATGGAAGCACCTCAAAGAACGCAAATTAATCTGAAGCTCAGTGTATCCCATCTAGAGTACTGTAAGATCTGCATGACCTGGTTCTAATGTCACTTCTGCCAGGGTCAAATTCCAATTTTACCTTTAAACTTGGTGGGCTAAATTCTGGTCTACAAGAATTCAGTAGGATTACGTGAGGTGTATGTACCCAGCAAGAGTGTGGTTTAGCAATGCGATCTGAGAATCTAATCTAAAGTTTTAGGAGGTGTGAGATCCTGTCTGTAGGTTTTTGAACTTGTCAATACTGTCCTGCAGAAGGGACTTCACTCTCTATTCAGCTTTTGAAAGCTGTTTCCAAACCCTTATAAAATGTTTATCAAGATTCCTGCACCTAGTTTCTTGTACTAGAGTTATTGATCAGTTAGTATGAATTTTTCTGGTTGATAAAATGCTAGATGTACTCTCACTATCAGGATACCACAGAACACAGAGATGTTTGGCATACTACAGGATCAGACAGCATTACTGGTTGTGTGTGAATATGTATAACTACAGTAAGATGCTTAAGCTTCTGTGAAGAAGATAATGTAATATTGACTGGCTTGCTTTCCGCTTCTTGATGCAAAACTGACAACTGGTTTAAAGCTTAATGAAGAACTTAGCGCAGGTCAGAGAGTTAAAGAGAAGACTGTTTTCTTGTCCTCTCCTAGTATGGAGAATAAGATCGTGCTTTAATCCCTGGGTCGATTACATTTGCAATGAAAGGTTATCCAAAGCCAACAAGAAGGGGTAACCAGAAGGATGATTAGCCATGCTGCCTCTGCATCCAATGCTGAATGTCCAGAGCACAGTTGTGGTAGATCTGGACTAAAAAAGTCACAAGTAAGGAGCATAGCAGCTGGTACCATCTTCCAAAATCTCTGCCCGTGACTGTTCCTGGATAAGAACTTAAGAAGACCAACTTTCACTGTGATGATCTAGCCCTAAACTGGCAGAAAAATATGAGATGTATTTCATCTCACGAAAATAGAAGTTGGCTTGAAAATCATTATTTTAGTTGTAGGAGTAAAATGGCAAAAAATAAGATTTCCTCCTGGGTACAATGATGTCTGGGAACAGCCTTGGTGCAATTGTCAGGTATTGCCACAGAGACAAACATTGTTAGAAGTGTTTTAACTACTACAGTTTAGTACAATTGGTTCTTTTTTCAGGTAAAGCTGGAAACCACTGTGTTGCTTAAATGAATTTGCTGGATATTCTATTGCTTTATGAGGTTTATAGACATTTTATTTCAGGGATATTCATTTATTAAAAATACTACAAGGAATGTACTATCTTGTTTCTAGCAGTCTTTCCAAAGCAATGCAGCAAATTTTCATAGGAGGTAAATCACTATGAACCTAGCAAAATAGATAAAGACGATAATTTACTAGAGCTATAGCAACTTACACCAAGCAAGAAAAGGCTGTAGATATAGATTGCTTTTATTTCTTCTTGGCCCTCTCAAGTATAAAATGATGTAGTTGGAACAATTATCATGCCATTGTTCATAGCTATGATTATGAGAACACTCATAGCATAGATTAGGGGAACATTTACGTAGTTAGCAACTGTACTGCTTATATAGGAACATATGGGCTCCTTGTATAAACCAATAGATTGTCTCAAAAAACTAAGTAGTAAAGCAGCTTTTCCTAACCTTCAAAATTAAACTTATCCATATGCAAAGGTGTTGTGTTAACCTCAATTATTGTGGCAGTCTTCCTTCCAAGCACTTTGAAGTCTAGTAAGTGGCTTGACCTTGATAGTACTTGACCTTGAAAGTTCCTTTCCCAGTACATCCAAAGGGATTCAGAATGATAATCAAGTACATAAACTATCAAATATGCATCAAGAAAGGTGTGTACAGAGAGACCAGTTGATGAACGTTTCATGGATGAAAGGGAAACATGGAGCAGATGTTTGGTGAATGCTGTGAAACCTTGAAATTTTTCATTAGAAAATGAATAGAGAAGAAAAAATGTTATGAAGACAAAAAAAATATGGAGGAAAATAGATAGATTCAAAGGAGAAAAAATTGGAAAATCAAAGAGAAGAAAATAGCTTCATAGGAAAGGAAAGAAAGACTAGTAAAGACACACAGATGGGTATTCAAGCCAGAAGAAAAGTGAACGAAATGGAAAGTCAGTTGTGGGATGAAGAGACTGTAAAGCAGATGAATATGGTGAAGAGGACACTCCTCTTAAAGATATTAGAAATTATCTTGTGATCCAAATAGCAAGGAAAAGATATTTCACATATTCTGGGAGTAGTAACTGCAAAATTTAACCAGACAGATGATTGTATTGAGGCACGCTAAGGAACAGTATCAGAGATGTAGGAAAGGGTGAGTTAGTAGAGAAAAATATCATAAAGCTTGGTTTTTTTCCATAGTGATTTGAAGTAATAAGAAAGATAAAGAGTTTAGGTGGAGAGGTGGAATTAAGAGAATTTTAAAGTCCATAATGACCAGAAGTCTTACCAGGTATCAGCATACAGTGAGCACACATCAACAAATAAGTATCTCCTTGAGAAAAGGCGGGAGGGGAAGCTTGTAGTCATGTGTGAGCTTTGGGTAAAAGCCAGAAGCAGTGCAGTAAAAACAAAGGAAGCAGAAGCAGATTGATGTAATCTCTTAAGAAGTTAATAGAGAAACTGTCAGATTCCAGAGTAAAATCAAGCAAAGAAGTCAAAATCTCAGTAGGTGACTAAAAAGTCAGCAAATTCATAGAACTGTATTAAGAGAATCAGTGTGCTAAAAGGAAGGTATTCTTGAGAAGAAGCATGAATATGTTAGCTTCCAGGACCTCTTAAGGAACAAGGTGCCTGAGAGGAGGGGTGCTGCAAAGAAAGGATACTTTGTGCATGCGGAAAGAAACAGGATTGCTCTTGAGAAAATGAGGAGTGCTCAAGGAGAGGACAAAGTAAAGAGTAAAATAAGGAAGAAAACTGAAAGAGTTGGGACTGATATGAAATCAGAGGAAACGCACAAAGGCTGGAAGGAGCGACTGTCAAAAATAGGAAAGAAAAGAGGAGCAGAAGGGGTGGGTGGTACAGGGAAATCACAGAGTACAGAGGAGGAGGCAGGGCCTGGGCTAGCCAGGAAGAAGGAGCTGATGTGAACCTGAAAACCGTGAAAAATCTTTGTCCAAAAAAAATGACATACTGGTGGAAAACAGAACTAAAAACAAGCTTGTAGGATGTAAAGTCTATATGCACCCTCAGCTGAGAAATATAGTAAGTCTCGTACATTAACCTCGATTCCATGTAATGCTCCACTAATGAGCCCACACTCAAATCAGGGGCAATTTTTGTGTTACCTAAATGATGCATCTGGAGAGGTTAACATAACCTCATAACTGCATAATCTGAGCGCCCTGAAAAGCCTCAGCCTCTCTGGTTTGTGGTGGCTGGTTCTCAAAAGCACATGTCATTAGGCTGAGTGGGATATTACCTTGCAGCCTGCAAAGGAGGATGTTGCAGGCAATTTGCCGAGTCTGGGGTTTGTCAGTACTGAACTCTTCTCTGGAATTAGAGGAGTTGCCTGACTGTATGGTAGAACTCCATAAACTTCTTCCAGTAACACAAGCATGTCAGATGACAAATCTAGCACTCAGGGACATCACTGATTGGTTTGCAACAGTCATTGAATGGGTCAAACCAGTTGCCATTACAGCAACCTGTGAAGTATAGGATGGGACATCATTTGAGAAGGGTTTGAAAAATCTTACAAAACAGCATTTAATCCCTAAATTGCTAAAATGTATCCCTAAATTTATTTTAAAATTTTTTTCATTCCTAAAAGTCTCTAAATATTGTTTTACCAGTAGTGTGGCTCCCTACTCCAATGGACATATAACAGCAGGATAAGATGGTGCATTACCTGTCAAGCAACTCCAGCTCTCTGCTATGGGAATAAAAGAAATCTTGAGAATTAGATACACTCCTTCTCTCTGGTGAGGAATGGAACCCTATAGAAAGCTAGTGTTTTCTCTGGGAGGCTCCTAGTCCATTCTTGACCTTATTGACCTTGACTGTATTATGTAGGGTATGCATTGCAGTTTTAACCATTTCAATGTATAGCTCACAACATCCAGGATGGTTATCTTTTGGAGTCACCATCCCTGGAGATGTTCGAAAGACACATAGATGAGGTGCTGAAGGATATGGTTTAGTTTAGTGATGGGATTGACAATGTGAAGTTAGTGGTTGGATTCAATGAGCTTAAAGGTCTTTCCCGACTGTAATGATTCTGCAAAAAATTAATGATCCCTAGATCTCGTATCAGCTCCAGCTTCTACATGCCATACCTTACAACTGTGCTTGAGTGAACAGGTCTACCTGCATTTATAGGACCTGATTTTTGAGCAGTTACTTGCTGCTTAGCAATTTCTGTAGTATTTTATAATTATTGCATACTTCTATTTTTATTATTCACAAATTATTATGTGAATATTATCATATATTTATTATCCACAATTCACAGCAATTGCATCACCCAGTGATGAAATTATTACGAAAATCAAGAAGACATTTTTCTGTTAGTGTTTGAAAATATCACACTGTATTTGTGATGCTTTGCAGAAATTGACTGCTTGGCTGTTAGCATCACAGAGCCAGAGATCTGACAAAAACCAATAAGTAAATTTTGGGGATGTTTCCACAATTCATAGAACTTATATTTTTTCTCACTTCTGTGTATTTTCATGAGAAGATAAAACAGATAAACAGACAAAAGGAAGGAGGCAAAAAGAACCATAAAGATACTGTACAGCGAGACATGTAGATCTCAGTTCTGAGGTGTTAAAACAGTTGGATTTCTTGGATCAGCTCACTCTGCTAAGAAATGTCAGAGATTACGTGCAAGAACATTAAAAAGATTATATTTTATGCAAAAATACAATCAGTTTTGCCACAACAAAGGAGTTTTCAAAAAGCCTCATATATTTTTTGGTGAGATAGTGCATTGATTTGAGTTTTGAGTGTTATTAGTTGAGAATATGGCCACAGAATTTTGAGCTTTTTATCATAGATTTTTAATGGCATTTTTACTAATCTTCAGTCAGTCAGAAAGACATCTTCACTGTATGTCAACTGACACCTAATTTGATTCCATTGTGACAGATGAAAGATATTTTACCAGTATTTAACACTGCTTTTTAAAAAGCAAGGGAAAAAAAACACTCACATGGGACATCAATGTAGGAATATTGGATTAAACTTTAGCAAAATTGTGTGAAAAGGGTAGCGTAAAATGCTGGTCTGTACAGCACATTGTTTGGATAGATACTAAAATGGATCTGCTTTTCCTCATTATGAAATACTTGTCCACAAATGCTACCACAGAATGAGGTTTTAACAGAAAATTTACAAAGTTTAGAGGAATCTTCTTTGCCCTTATTTACAAACATGATAACAAACCAAAGTACACTTGTCAAATCTACCTTGCAGTACAAAGCAGTGTGCTCCTTTGGCTTCTCCTAATTTTGTTTATTCACTTTCTTCCTTGCAACCACCCAGGTATTTGAAGAGCCTTGACAATAACAGACAATGAGATCAACAAACACACTGCTCTTCCTTAAAAAAGGTACAATCCTATCTTCCATGAGACTGTTGCATTAGGTTGAGTTATCAGGCTATTCTTTTCTCTCAAAAGTTGAGAAAAGAGCAGCAATTGTCTGTGCAGGAATGGTATATCAACATCAAGGTCTGCTTCATCCAAATACTCCTAAACCATACAGCACATCCTTCTTTATCTTACCATTACAACAGCACATATCTACTTTGAAAAAAAAAAAAATGCATTTTCTTCATAATCAAGAAATAAACTGTCTGCCTCAGGGTCTTGAATGCAGAACAAAAAAGTCTGCTGTTCTAGCAAAAGCAACATGCAGTCCATGTCCTTCTTCATCCATTCACTTGTCAATGTGGCTGTCAATAAGGATGTATTTACATATGGCTAATCCCACGGTCGATTCATTAAGATGATTTTATAAGGCAAAAGGGAAGATGACCTAATAGGGTAGCTCCAGGAATACAAATAAAGTAAGATATCTTTCAGAGAATAATAATTTTGCTTTCTGAAGTGGACTTTAAATCTCCTAGAAGAGAATAGCTCTGCTTAAAACAACCTTTTCTTCTTCACTCAGAAGTGATCTCCGATTAATTGTGCAGTTGAGCTGAACTTTGCTTTCCTCAGTATCCTAGGAGAAAAGCTCTGACAGACTGGGAATTTTAACTTGTTTGTAATGTAAACTAAGCATACTGGTGGCGTTTTTTTAACACTCCAGAAACTGTTTGGGAGGAAAAGAAATAAATAAAAAAGCTTTGATCCTCTAAGCAAACAAAGAGGGGAGAGGGATGTTAAAAGAACCATCACTTGTGAAAGGCAGGGAAGGAAAATGTGGGAAAAGTGTCTGTTTTAACAGTTTCAGAGACTATTTGAAAGACTATTGGAAATATTAGGCACTTCAACGACATTAGAGCCCTCTGATGAATAGGGAAAGAATTATTTTTTTTTATTGTTTCATTGATGTCTTTGAGATTTCTAAGGGCTAGAAACTTCTCAACAATATCGGCTGTTCTGCTCAAGATTTTTCCCAGAAGCAGATATCCAAGACACCTTCAGTATCAAGCTCAGATAAACATATTTCTAGTGTCAGTATTCAGTATGAAGAAAAGACAAAGAATCTAATTTGGAAGTCAAGGCAGCTCCTGGGAGCTGGGAGATGACTTGATAACCAGGTTTATTAGCCAAAGAGTGAGATATAAATTGGAGCATCCAGTTGTATCACCAGGGAGTGGTCGGATCCAGCAATGCACTGTTGTCTGTTTATTGTGAGAGATGTTCCTTCTCCCTAAAATGTCACTAATCTAGATGGTTTGGCCAGAAGGTAAGAAGGTGGAGTCAAGTCTCCATATCATTGAATCATAGAATCTCAAGGGCTGGAAGGGACCTCAAAAGATCATCTAGTCCACTCCTCCTGCCAGAGTAGGACCACCTAGAGTAGGTAACACAGGAACCCATCCAGGTGGGTTTGGAATGTCTCCAGTGAAGGAGACTCCAACAACCCATCTGGGCAGCCCCTTCCAGTGCTCCCTCACCTGAACAGTGAAGAAATTCTACCTTATATTTCTTTGGAACCTTTTATGTTCCAGCTTGTACCCCTTGCCCCTTGTCCTACCATTGGATATCACTGAGAACTGCACATCTATTCCACATTCATCAGTTTTAAGGAAGGAAGCAGAAGAATAGCTCCATTTAGGCCTAGATACCTTAAATCAGTGTCCAGAGAGCGGATGCAGTGAATAATAGGGTTTCTTAGTCCCTGTGATTTCCTGGTGAGGACACAAGGTCCCAATTAGAACTTACTCTGAAAGGGTACAGTATCCATTAGGGTCGAACTGGATACAAGAGGTCTTTTTATGTAAGATTCTCCATTTTCAAAGATTTCACACAGAGTTCTATTTTCCTGAATGCAGCATTTATAGTTCCCCAGAAAATGACACCAGTAAGGACTTCATTGGGTCCACCTTCCTCTCCAAAGATGGCATAAACTATCTCTAAGTCTTTATTATCTAATAGAGGTTAAATAGATCTAATAAATATTAAATCTACACCAATGGAAATTTCAAAGCCATTTGCAACAGTACATCTGTGCTTCTCTCTTCTTATGGATGAAGGTCTCTAAAACTTTAAATAAACCTTCCTTTTTGCAACCAAGCCTATCACTCTTGTCCTCTCTGCTATGGAAAATAGGAGTAATTTAGTACTTTCCATTCCAGCCCTTTATATAGTGAAGAGATTAGATTTTGGCTTTTTAATGTTCATTTATGTAATGTTCCCCTCAGTTATCTCTTCTTGACTCAATGAAATAGCTGCTTTTCTTGTAGTCATATGCTTTTTTTAGAATATTGTTATTCTCCTGTTTTCCTTTGGACTTTCTCCAGTCGCCCATTTGGACCTGTACCCAGAAGATGAGTACAGCTGATGCACAGCTTGACCTCACTTGTCTTGAATACAACATTCTTCAAAGAAATTCTTTGTACTATTTCTTTGTTCTGTGCTCCAAGCTTCACTCCAACCAACATTTTTCTCCAAAGAGCTCTCATGAGCCTCACAGAATTTTAGCAACATCCTTGTCATGTCACCTTCCAGTTTGCTACATTTCTTCTTGACTGCTTCTGGTCATTTCAAGTTCCCAAACATATACAACTCCAACCAAGCAACTGTCAGCCCTCACACTCATATTAACATTTCAGAAGGAAAATTCTTTGTTAGTCTGAATAATCCATTGCTTTGACTTTGCCAGAAGGGATCTGTATGGGCAATGGCTTCTGTTCATTCAATCATTGCTAAACAGAACGAAGCTTAACTGCTGCATTGTCTAGCATATATCTTGTTTAGTATGACATATGTTTAGCATGTTTAGTTACAAAGTAATCATATGATCACTAGCTTCAGCTGCCAGCCTGATTGTCCACAAGTCAGAGGAAAGATCTCTAGGAAGCCTCCAGACCAACTCCAGTCATCAAATCTACCAATGAATGATACAGAGATTAGTGATGGACACAAATATGGGATCAGTGTTTGTTTGGCTATTCCAGCTAGAGGCTCAGAAAGAGGGAAAAGCTGATCCGTGCTTTCAGGATCATAACTGCAGAGCAATGCATCAGGAAGTCCCAAATGAAAAGGTTGACTTTGCTGCTGGCAAATCCACACAGTTCATCTACATTAAGCCTGATGAATGTGACATTAGGCAAGAGTCCAGAACTTCATGCCCCCTAGACACAATTTCTGCTTCTCTTGTTTAATTTCTCTTATTTTATTAAGACTCAAACTTTTCCCTGGTCAGCCCAGAACACATCCCAAACTGGCTAGGACATGGATAATGTTGGAGTCCTAATGGAGCTGATCCAGATACTTACTCTATAGGCTCCTTAGAGAACCCTTTGCAACTGTTAGGTTCATGCATGTGAGAGTAGCAGTTACTACCAAAAATAAAGAATGCCTCAGAATGGAAGAAAAAAAATAAACCGCATTCACTCAAATATCTGCAGCAATTCATGGAACACCTAACACCTTAACATTGCAACAAAAAAGTCCCCTCTAGCCTTCAAACTAATCAACATGTTGTTTTAATGTATCTCAGTAAATTAAAACCCATCCAGTCCAATGCATTAGTTCCTGCTCATTAACTTCCAAGCCTTGAATTCCCATTGTACAGGTAAGAAACTGCTTTGGAGATCTGACTGGCATGATTTTATCAGAGTACAAGCCATCATTATGCATGAGAGTAGTTAGTTTCCTTTGCCTTCTGTCTAACTTGATCACACTGGGACTGATAAACACTACTTGAATGCACTGACTGAAAGGGAAGGTTGGTCTCCACGTGAGAGAGAACTTTTAAATAGTCTGAGATAGAAAGATAGGGGAAGGTATATTCAGGCAAACAGTAGGATGCAGCTTGATGCTTTCTCCCTCACAAGTAATATATGCATTCAGTGCTTAGCAACCTTGAATACTCGTCTCCTATGCTGTCTCTTGAACCTAGACCATGCAAAGTTAGGTACCTAAGATATGCTGTCAGATTACAGTCAGTAGAGCCTAACATTGTAATGCCACTTATCAGATGGTCATCAGTGTGTTCACGAGGCCTTAAAAAGCAGCTTCCGTGTAAAAAGTCATCTATATTTAATCAACAGAACTCATCTCAGTCCTATTATAGAGTACTGCACTTTTTTTGTAACACTTGTTTTAATTCATCAAGTAATAGGTGCTTTAGCATGTCCCATTTTTGTCCATTCTCATTTATAACATGGTTTCCATGTCAATGATTACAATGTAATACTAATATAAGCAGTTTCAAAAACAAAAACACATTTGGAATCATCTGTGTTTGTCTTTAGAGAGTAAGAGCTGCAAAAAAAGAATGGATCGAGGGGGATTAAACACTAGGCTAATTGTTCATTAGGCAACCTAAGACCAATTAAGTGTGCTAATCCATTTAATACTTTTTCTATTTGTTTCCATCATTATCCCTGCCAAAATGCTTTTGCATGTATTAATCCACCTGTGTTTATTTATTAATAAAGGAATTAACTTGAAATGCAAGTCTTGAATCCCATAGTCCTTTTCAAGTAAAACTTGCATGACAACAGCAGCAGAAGGACTTCAAGATGGGACTGGAACTCTCTGTACTGCTCTTTTCCTAAAATAAAATTTAAACTCTTTCAATAAGATTAACGTGAATGCATTCTCCATCTGTATCGATTCCAGATACTCTCCATGTTTAATTAAGACATATTATTCTGCAAAATTATGCATGGTTCTATATAATGTCCTATGAAAGTGGTCCTGATTGTATCTGACCCAAAAGAATTGTTCTAAAATTGATTGCTGATTGCTGACTATTACAATGCATTAATTTTTACATTATTTTGATGTGTAATTGACTGTCTGTTTGCCAGATAAGTAGAGGGCAGAGAGTTATTGATAGCTAACTTGATTATTGTGTCTTCCAAGCTCCAGAAAGCAGTGTGTTTTTTTCAGACCAGCTACACTTTAGTATTGCCAGATTCTGGCTTCCAGAATAACCCTTGAAGGAAAGCAGGCTCACCATAAATTTATTCACATAGCTATTACCACAAATACAGGAAGATGAACAACGAGCCAGGTAGAAGTCAAACAGAAATTCACCCAAGGCTACAGAAGATCAGAAGCAAAGCATGACTCAACACTGTGGCATCACATTGCTGAGATAAAGGGAAATTTCTTACTGGGATTAATAAGTAGAAGTATTGTCTACAAGATATGGGATGTAAAAAATATTCTCCACTCAGCACTAGTAGGGACATATTTGGTGTACAGTGCCCAGTTTTGTGCATTATGTTCTAAGAAGAAATATATAACACTGAAACAGGGTCCAGAGAATAACAAGAAGAATTAGAGATGTGAAAAAAAGATTTATCACAGGTTTAAATTGTGACACAGAAGAATAGACCTCAGGAAAAGCTTTTAATGGTAAGGAAAGTGAAGCAACAGAATAAACTGCTAGGAAGTCTAGGAAGTTCCCAGGAACTTAGGAAGACCAAGGGTGTTTCAAAACAAGCTAACCAAGGCATGAGTTAGATAAGACATAAGCTGATCCTGATTTGGGTAATATCAAAGCAAAATCAGGATCTTTCAGAGTCCCTTCCATCCCCATTTTCCTTTAAATGACCTGAGCATCATCCAGGGTTCCTCCTCCAGGATCTTGCAACACAATACTGTGTTGCATACATCTACCTCCTTAGAAGGCAGCCTAGACGTCTGCTCCCTTTGCCAGGAGAAGCAGAGGTAGTAACAGCAGAGAGTAATATGCTTCTCTTGGGGAACAGAGGAAAAAAAATGAGCAAATTTCAGGAGCAAACAAGGTTGTCTTGCAAGAGAGAAGTAAGCTCTGCCATGCAGTAGCTGATCCCGTGTGCATACAGGGAGAGACCACGTGACAAGTCTACTGAGTTCACACACAGATTTGTTATGTCTACTCAGTCCCAGCTCTGCTCTATGAGCATGCTGCATCATCTTCAATAGTATGTTGTGTAAAGACCTTAAGCAGTCTTGTCTCTTACTGTAGTGACTGCACAGAAGTGTACATCTCTACAAAAACCAACTCATTTAACCAAGTTAAATGAGCTCTAATATTAGGACAACAGAGGAACAAGAAAAGCAAGAACAGTACAACTTAGTGCTGTAAACTTTGAAGTCTACTCTGTGTGTTCATAGGCTTTGATATCCTCATGTGTAGGAAAAACACTATGTAAGGTTATAAAGTTATGTATGTTTTTGGGATATTTGCATAAGGAAATGAATGCAGTAAATCTATTGATGTCGTCAATGCAGAACTACTGTAACTCTAATGCTTTCTGCACTGCAGTGATGATTATGAAACTAGTAGTTATTTTATGTTATTAAGGCACCATCTTTAATAAATACTCATAAAGCACATTGGGAAAAACTGCAGAAATGTGAGTAGGAAATTTGTGACACGTTCCCTATCATAGACAAACTGTTAATACTGTTACCCAGCAATTATTTAATCAGAAGCATACTTGAGGAAAATCTGGAATAACTGAGAGATTTCAGTTGTTAGCAATGAGGCCCTATCTTCATGTTAATTACTAAAGCAGGGTTAGAGTATATTTTAGTAAAAGTGTGAAACAGTATTGAAATGCAAATAACTCCTTGGAGGTTTTATGGCTCATACTAAATGCAAAGAAACTCAGAAAGATTTTTCAAAATTAATAACTCTTCCTTAAAGAGAGATAAAGAATTACATGTCATCTCCTAAAAGGACATAATGTTTTGTTGTGAGTTTGTGAAAAAATGTATTATTCATATCATTGATACAAAAGACATTTAGCCTAAATTACACTCTTTTCTTTCTACCTTGAAATTTTTCCTTCATTCAAAAACTACTGTATCTTTCATCATTCAAGGCCCCTCTGCATCAACTCTGGAGAATACTGAAATATTCGTTTTATCCATCCTAAATCAGACAAACAATAAAAAGGTATTGATCTGTCATACAGTATAAATAGTTCACAAATATATAAAAAATTTACTTGAGATTCAGTGAGTCAAACCCCATACTGAGATAAATTAGAAACAAAGTAAATGGAGCTGTTCTACGTTACTCCAACTGGCAAGGATGTTCAATTGGTCAGGTGTGCTGCGCTTCAATCATTTAATAGCTTCAAGACATCAATAAGGTCTGTAGTTTCAGGTTTTCAAATGTCAGTCTGTTTGCTTCCCATACCCTTACTCAGGCAGTAGAGAGGACTTTGCAGCAGAATCCTTGCACTGCAATGAAGTATTACTTTCAGGCATGCTCACTAGCCTAGATGGGATATTGTACTCTGCCTCTGAGCTTGGTCATCACCCATGGGAAGTTTTTGAGGGGCCGAATGAGACCATGAGTCATGAACATATTATCCTAGTCCTCCAATCGGTGTAAATCAGTGTAGCTGCACCGTTACAAGCAGAGTCCAAGGACAGAGACAGCTTGTAAGTACATGAAACACAAGGGTTGCACAACATGAAGTTGAATCTGTTTCCTGTCCCAAAGCAGAGACAGGATTATTGTGTCACTTCTGAAAAAAAATTTATTCTTTTCTTGAAAATTTTTGATGGTGAAAACCCCACAGCTTCCCCAGGCAGAACACCCCTGGGCTTCATTACCATTATGATTGTAGAATCATAGAATCATTTAGATTGGAAAACACTTTTAAAATCATCAAGTCCAACCATTAACCCAGCACTAGTAAGCCCACCATGAAACTATGTCCCTAAGCACCATATCTGCACTGCTTTTAATATCTTCCGGGATGGGGACTCCATCATCTCCCTGAGCAGCCTGTATGACAACTCTTTCAGTGAAAAAGAAATTCATAATATCCAATTTAAACCTCTCCTGGTGCAACTTGAGACTATGTCCTCTGGTCCTATTGCATGTTTCTTGGCAGAAGAGACCAATCCCCATCTTGCTACAACCTCCTTATAGGTAGTTGTAGAGAGTGATCATGTCTCTCCTCAGCCTCTTTTTCTCCAGACTAAACAACCCCAATTCCCTCAGACACTGTTCATAAGACTTGTGCTCTAGACCCTTCACCAGCTTTGTTGCTTTTCTTTCGACATATATGATGTGAACATTTTCCCTAGTATCTAGCCTAAACATTCATTTTTGCGGTTCATTTCGCCTTTAGCTAATGGCCAGAGTTCTTTTTTCATCCCAAATTAAGTTCTCACCTCCTGAACCTGATGCAACTTTGCTTACAATCTGGCCTGGCCTGGCCACATCTCTGATGAACTTGAGACTGCTGATGTGATCTGGAACACTGTGAGCCTCAGGCTGGTCTGTCTATGATTCTTCTAGTTTTCTGAAACTGGCTCACTTCTTAGTCAAAGACATTTTCCAGTCTGTTGAACTGGCCATGAATCCATAAAATATTCATTGACACTGGAAAGACTCAGAGCACTGCTTGTGGAACACCAGAGTCCTAAGATTGTTTTTTCTTCATTTAAGACTTTTTTTTTTTCATTTGTCACCTATTACAGGGATATTCTGTTATGGTTTTTAGCATATGAGATGGAAAGCAAGACGTATTTTAGACTCTCTGTGCAATGTGTGCTTTGTTCCAAAGGAAAGCGTTTCCCTCTGGTTTTTGGAACAATCTCAGCAGCAGGATACTACTTTCTAAGTTGTAACACCAAATAATCACATGTTCCTTAGTGAGATCACAAACATCAGGCCATGTGTTAAGTGTTTCTTAAATGGCATCAAGTTCTTGTTGCATAATGGTTCCAATTAATGATTAACATGATTCACTGTTATATCTTCTGTTCGTTAATGAAAATATTTAGATTCTATTCAACTAAAAGACTCAGTGTTTAGTGAAGAAAATAATAATGATTTGAAAATTAAATAGAGTGTCAGTAAAAGAACGAGCTATCATTGGTGAAAAAATGTTTTCTCTATCAATGGACTATTCAACTATGATCAATGAAACCTCCCAGACTGACTCAGGAGGTTTAGGAATCACCGTGACTTTGAGTTGACTATTGAAAAGAAAACAGATCAGTTCAAAACCTTTCTGAATATAGTTACTATACCCCAGAATGACAGAAGGGTACGGGCTGAAAGGGACCTCTAGAGATCATCCAGACCAACTCCCTCCTAAAGCAGGTTCCTTTTCATCAGGTAACATAGGAACTTGTTCAAGCAGGTTTGGAAACCTCCAGAGAAGGAGACTCCACACCCTCCCTGGGCAGCCTGTGCCAGGGCTCCCTCACTTGAACAGCGAAGTTTTTCCTCCTGTTCCAGTGGAACTTTCTGTGTTCCAGCTTGTGCCCATTGCCTCTTGTCCTGTCACTGATTGCTACAGAAAAAAGACTGGCCCTATCCTCTTGACATAAATACTGTTGAGGTATTTATATGTGTTTATATGTCTTCTCCAGGCTAAACAGCCTCAGGTCTCACAGCTTTTCCTCGTTAGGGAGATGTTCCAGTACCCTCATTACCTTGGTAACTCTCTGCTGAACTCTCTCCAGAAGTTCTCTGTCTCTCCTGAGCTGAGGAGCCCAGAACTGGACACAGGACTCCAGATTAGGCCTCACCAGGGCAGAGGAGATGGGGAGAAGAACCTGCCTTGACCTGCTGGCCACACTCTCCTTGATGCATCCCAGGATACCATTCGCCTTCTTGGCCATCAGGGCACATTGCTGCCTCATGTTCAGTTTGCTGCCCATGAGAATTTCCAGGTCTCTCTCCACAGAGCTGCTCTCCAGCCTGTATTGGTGCGTGGGATTGTTCCTTCCCAGATGCAGGACTCTGCACTTGCCCTTGTTGAACCTCATGAGATTCCTCTCTGCCCAACTCCTGAGCCTCTCTATTTTTTTCTGAATGGAAGAAGTCTTCCACTGTATCAGTCACTTCATCCTCTTTTTTCATTGTTCCTCACTAGTGCTTGTTCCTCTCTAGCAACGTTAGCTGGCAGCAGCCTTGGCTAAACCTCAGGCTGGTGGGTTTTTCTTCACTGCAGAGATCCATGATGGTGTATTCCTGGCCAGTGCTCAGCCTCCACTTGGCTCCAAGGCCACTGTACTCTGCTGAAAGGAAGGTAAGGACTCAAAATTTGCACTGTCTACTGGCCAAAGATATGTGCATGCCTGTTGTCCTTATTGCTGACTGTCAGCCATGCTCTAGGGTCTGAAGCTCTTCCTCTCTTTGTCTAATCCTCCTAATTAACTACAGAATACAAGCACACAGCTTATCTACATCCTTCAGATGCTTCCTAGCCACTTTCCTCCCTGAAATTTCCAAACTATGGACAGATTGTCAACCAAGTTTCTTTCTTCCTCCTGCATCTTCAAGAGCTGGTCCACTCTTGCTTCTAACAACCACGCTGACTTTTTCAGAGTGACAGCAGAAAAAAAATACCTGAAATTACTAAACAAGCTAACTTTCTCAGCTCAGACACATTCCTCTGGAGTACAACTACAACGTGCCTGTGGACCTTTGGGTCTGCGGAGAGCACAATATGATCTGCATTTGTGTCTGGCACATAGGCAGTTGTCTCCTTGCTCTTGCCTGCAAGCCTCTTGCTGTCTGTAGCACTGACAAACTTCTGCCCCAAGCCCTTGGAGTCATGTGTGACTCCAGCCCAACCAAGTGCATGTAAAGCAACTGTAAAGGCTCAGTTGATTGCACAACTATGCTAATTGTTTTGCCTTTTGGTCTGAACTTCATATTACTTACAGTTCCTGGGAACTCCTTGTAGTTAACCAAATAATTGCATTTCGTCTCATACCTTTCAGACTTACATCACATAGAAACCTTTTCTAAGCAATCGCATAATCTTCAAATACATATATTCATGAATCCCAAATCCTTGTGACATATATTCATGAATCCCAAATCCTTGTGAACATAAATCCTTCTGCTGGTGATTAATACCATAATTGAAGGCAATAATTAATTTCCCTGACATCCTTTGTAAAGACCAAAACTACCCTGACTCCTACTCAGATGTCTGGAAAAACAAGCACTGTCTCTCTACTGCCTGTTCTATGAGAAAATCTCCCTTGCACCAGGTCAGAAGGACCTTGTGGACTTTGAGGAGCAAAAGAGGGAGTATCTGTCTGTGACTATCCAGGAGCTGGGACTTCTTGCAGTTGTTTCACCCCACAACCTCACTCTTTGTCCAAACTGAGGAAAAGAAGCATCTGAGGGTGGGGTTTATACCAGCAAACATGATGTGACAACAGAGACAGCCATAGTATGGAGGTTTATGTCTGTGGAAAAGCATATTTCATGTAAAAAGGAGAATTGTATTTTTAAGGAGTGATTCAGCTGACCTGTTTTAGACATCTACTACAGAAAGAGAGGAATAATGTCAACAAAAAAGAAAACCACACCACTTTTTTTTTACTATTCACTGACTATAAAGGGACCTTTGAATAATCAGTTCATATGTAGGAACATAAAATTTGTCTATTTGGTTAAAAAAATCTCATGTAAATGTCTAGGGTAGAACTCCAGCAAAGCAGGCTCAGTTTTATCCACGTTTCTTGCATGATTGAATATTGAGGCATAATTTTATTCAGAGTCTGCTCTGTGACTGACCTCGAAAAAATGTCTTGTCCACAAGAGAGTAAAACTTGGTGCTGCTGTTTTTTCCTCTGGTCTTTTCTAGGTTGTCCTTTCTCATTTATTTCCATAAGAATCTTCTATAGAGATCTCTTCCAAAACCAAAATCTCTTTCCAATACAAGATCCTCAGTAGGAGGAAGGCAAAATGTGTCTGACCCCAAGACACCGTCTTTATTATTTGGAGTTAAGTTTGTCTTGCAAAGGGAATTTTCTCTCACAGAATTTGCATTTTGCCTTTCCACTGAGTTTTCACTTTTTTATCACACAGAGAAGTAATACCTTACTTATGCTGAGGAGAACATTTTGTCATCTGAATCCTTAAGATATGTAAAGCTTTTTTTAAAACTTGTCATCAAAGAGCATTACCAAAAGGATCACTCTATACATATTGCTATACCTCTGCTTCCGTAAGTGTACGCTGATGACTGTTATCAGAGACCAGTGATAGACTTGAGCTACAGAGACCTTCATTTTAACCCAGACCAAAGTTTCTTAAGTTCTTAGTACTAAAATGTCAGATTTCAAGTGGAAATTAACACAGGGGAGTCCTTTTGTTTGCTTTATGTGAGAGATCAAGCTGGAAGGTCATTATGGATTTATGTCTTTATGTGTTCCACTAGATCTGTGAATTAGCTATTCATAATCTTCATTGATTCAAACTAAAACTGTTCTAAAGTGAGGGGGAAAAAAAGTATTATTAGAAAATCTGGCAAGCATTCAAGTCCAGTCTCACTGTTCATCTCAATCTTGTTGATTTGAAAGATTTGCATTTTAGACCTTTCTGAAAATATGAAGTTCTTCTTCCAATCATCTCATAGAGTCAACACTCTGGTCTAATATTAAATTATTAAATATGCAAACTCTTCTCAGTTTACATACCATACATATGTGTTAACTGTCATCTTAGTTATAATAAGGACTGAACCAACAATTTCCTAAGCCAAAAACTTAACATTCTTAAACTAAAACATTGTTTCCTGTTCATAAAGCTGAATCAGGCTCAGAGCTTCTGTGGTTTGAGTGTGGAGGAGGCTACACTGCAGAAATTAAAGCAAATACACTTCCTTCCAAGTGATGCTGTCAGAAAGTGACTCTGCTACTCAAGGTTTTCATGTAGAAGTGTTTGCAGTATCATAAATACTTGTTCTTCCTCCTCAAGTCAAGAGTTCCTGAGACCCTGGGTCCCCTGATTTCCTTTTTGAGCACAGATTCCCTGACAGGTTTGCCAGAGTTTAGTTTAGTTTAAATTCAGTGACTGGTGGGTTGAATTCTTTCTTTTCTTTCTTTAGCCTTGGCTGTCTTCTGTTAAAACCTGTCATGCATTTGAAGCTCTCTGATGAAAGGCTAGACTTTGCCCCTTCTGCATAAAACAGCATGAGTCTGAGTCTTATAGCCCACAGGAATGGATTCTCATGATTTCCCCTGTGTATTCCTTTCTCCTGAAAGCTACGTTTTATTCCTCCTCCCCTGCTGCATTTTGCATTGTCTCTCATTCTGAGGCTGGTTCAATTAGAGCTAGGGGAGTTCTTTCTTGAGGCTCTCACAGCTTCCTGGAGATTCCCAGGCACGATAATCTTACAAAGATTTCCCCATCCACTTGATTTTCTCCTCTCTAAATCAGTAAGTTGACTTTAAGCTCTCAAGACAGGAGTATTACCAGGATCAGGACAAGGCCATCATAACATCATAGAATCACAGAATGGTAGGGTTAGAAGAGACCTTTAGACATCATCTAGTCCAACCCCCCTGTAGAAGCAGGTCAACCTAGATCAGATTGCACAGGAACATGTCCAGGTGGGTCTTGAAGACATCCATCATTTATTAGATGGGTCTTCATCATAGTCAGAATCACTGACCCGATACGATTTCGATTAATATGGTTCATTCATTTACATATGCAAATTGTCCTACTTGTTAGTTCAAGATAGTCCTTTTGACTTAGAGTGATATATAGTCCACTAAGAGGGACAGTTACCGGAATATTCTCCTGCTAAACCTCAGGAGATACATCTACATCATTCAGTCTTTATAGTCTGGGTTGTATTTATGTTTTAGGGTTCAGGGATATGGGTAAAATTTTCCCCTATTCACCACTTTATGTTCTATCCTTGTGTCAAGGGTCTTTAATCCACACAGAACTCCTTTCATCGATATCTGTTAATGTGACAGAGATCTAGTTGCAACGCAGGCAGCCAACTGCCAACTGCATGTGGTCCTGCCTGCCAGGTACTGTTGTTGTACTAGTAGTTTTGTTGATTTGATTTGCCTTCTCTAAAAATGCATTACGAACACTGGAATTTAGTATCAACATATTCCTGCTGTGTTTAGGAAAGTCCATTTTTCCTAATGTCTTTACAGATGAAAATATCTCTTCAGCATGAAATTGAAGGATGTCCACTGGTTTTCATTGAATAACTTTTGAGTCACGGCACCATAAATATCAGGGAAGCAGACCAAGTCATCATTTTGCAGCATTTGAATTTGCAGATCCACCAGCACTAACTTTCTTGTGGTCATAAATGTAGCAAATTAAACTAAAGAGGCTGTTTTCATAGATAAATCTTTGTTTATTTCTTGTCAGGCTGTGTATTTACTGATTAAATCAGTTAAAAAATACTTAGAAAACAAGAAAACAGCTCTCCTTATGACTCATACGTTATAAGGTCCAAACTGCTCTTAAACTGCTCCAGTGCAGAGTTAACATGTTTTCAAAATAAATCCCAACTGTCAATGGAAGACTAGAGGTACGGAATTCATGTCTAAAAATTATTCAGTTCTAATGTCATGTCGTGTTAAAAAAAATGTGTGATATTAGGCTAGACATTTCATAATACTGGACATCTGTCTTTGACAAATAAATATGTCATAATCAAGCAAAACAGCCCTAGAAGAATATTAAGGATGCTACTGATCTTTTTTTTTCTTTGTAAAAGGAAGGGGATGATGAATTGAAAGAGTTAAAGCTCTATTTTCTACAAATACAGACGAACAAGTTAGTAAAGATTATTAAGATAACATCAAAGACTGTACTTTAATCTAGTTTTATCTGTAGTTTCTATTATACCTCTGAGATCTGAGATTTAAATGCCCCTCTCCATGATTTGCTCAAAGATATGGATTTTTCCTAATTGTTTCAGCAGATCATGGGTTTTATCTGGCTAATTAACAATCTATCCTATATGATTTTTGGGTTTGGTTTGGTTCTGAGAGATATTAAGCAGAGCAGACAACCTTTGATCTCCAATCCACCTGCTCATTCTACACTGGATATTCAGCATAAATTCCTTGCACAGACGTGCCACAGAAATGAACAGCAGCTCAACATGCAGCAAGCGAGGAATACAGAGAATGCTGAGGAGAAAGCTGGCTGTTGTTCACCACTGAGGGACTATTTTTAGTTCACAGATTGTTATTCCACCGAGTAAACTCAAGTCAGGTAAAAGAAAATGCACTTTGCAGGCTCATCTGCATAGAGGACTGGATCAGTCAGAATTCTCAACACCTTTAATATGATCATATCTTTAACAGATGACGATGTTGTGTCTGGCAGATTGCTGTGGCAAATCCAGCAGAATTTCTTCTATAGACCTGACTTCCTGCTGTATAATAAAATACTCTCAAAATTTACATTTTGTTGAAATAGATGACGTGATAATCTAAAAACAATTGGCTAGTAACTTGCAGAGGCCCATGCTACATTTTTATTGTTGACATAAAATGGCAATCAGCACTTGCCTCTTCCTAGCTGCCTCTTGCCAGTGCCTCCTGGCTTCTTTCCCCTGTCATCAGGGGTGATGTTAAGATTTCAGGTCTCTCATTTCTCAGAGTAAAAGGTTGGAGATTTAGGCCACAGTCTAAATCTCCAATCTCCAGTGATCAGTTTAGCAAATCTGACTCCAAATCAGTACTTTTTGTGTTACTTTCTTTGGGCAGTGACAATATTATAGTCATTGACAGTGTTGATGACTTTTGTCATCTGGCTTCTCTGCATTTCAGTCTTTCATGATAGAACTATTAGTGATCCTCCATTAACCAAAGTATCTTCATCTAAAAAAAGTCATGGGAACCTTGATCCTTTTTATCTTGTGTTGAGTTCAAAAATATTCCACTTGTAGCAATGGTTTTCACTTTTTTCCTCACTGCTAAACACTTTCTGTTTCCTTCTGTGGATGCAGAATCACCTGTAAGTGTGTTGTCACTGGAGCTGCTTTGCTCATACAAGTAGAAAAGTAAAGATGTGGGGAAATTAATCCTGAACCCATACAGATTCCCAGAATACAGATTGAAAACTGCAATTTTACTGTTATTTTTTTAAAAAATTGAAATCCTTACCACCTCAACAGTAGTCTCTGGGATGGTAAATTACAAACTGGAAAACTGTTTCAGACAGAAATTTTTTGGCTAAGGCTTTGGAAGAAAAGACAGCTATATGCATGAAGTTCACCTAAGTGTTTTTTTACAGTTCTTTCTGCTACATTATCTCATTGAAGTGGGATTTTGCATTCTCAGCTCCCTGGGAATGCACTTCTAAGCCAAGGATGTACCCAAGTTATCTTTATGCTATCATTCCAAAAAAAGGACGCTTTTGTTTGTGCTGAAATATATTGCTAGAACCATATCTCATCATGATGACAAAACCTACCTGTGTTCTCCAGTTCATCAGATAGCTCTCATAATTTTCCCATCATCCTGGCAACTAGATCTCTATAATGACTGTGTCCTCACACAGAAGGTATACTAGTTTGTGATTGTTGGGTGGGATGTCCTACTCATTTGTCCAGTTGATGCTTCAAAGATGATGTACAGCTCTCATTGTGTTGGTTTGTTACCAGACACAGTGAAGCAAGTTTCCCTTTTCATATCAGTGTGACTACTTCCCGCGTCACTTCTTGTCAGCTCTTTTTAATACATTAAAGCAGAACAATAAACTGTTCATGAGAGGGCAGGGCTTCTCCAGTCGGTTTTCCTGCTTGAAGACTTGTGGCAGCTGTTCTCAAACCCCTCTGTGATACTAGCTCACACAGGTAGCTTCCCCTTAGGCTCACACAGGTACACAAAATGTTTACAAAGATGATATATAGGTTGTCGAGCATCCCGAGCATCTGGTACAACTGTGTAGCTCTGCTTTCTACACTTTGCATCTGGCAGAGATTTTCCTTGAGCTGTCTCTGTGTTATTAAACAAATAGAAAGGATCTTACCTCTCTTTCAGAATATCAGAAGTCACAAGTAGTTCTGCTAATTCCAGTCATGCCATAGTCACCTCAGGCTATTTTTCTAATACTTGTTTTTAAGAAGGAGGAATCTCCCAAGTGTAGCTGTTGGAAGTTCTGTGTGTTGGAAGGGTTAGACATCCTGTCTACATAAGACTAGATTATTAGTCTTCTCAAGCTAAGGGAGGGACAAGGTTTTCAGTTTCTCCCTTCACAGTTGTTTTCCTGGGTTGGGATGAATCTTCCTCCCTTGAGGTCTCTGCACTGATGAGAGAGGGAGCTCTGTTAATATAAATAACTGGGCTCCAGTCCTTTGGATGATTAAAATTAAACAGGACTACATTCACCCATTTTGCTTGTTTTTTTCACCTATTGTAACAGCTGGGAATAATCTGCCTATCCTTCTTTCTTCTCAGTAGCAGTTTGAAGGAATTAATTTTTTATCACTTTAAAGTTTCAGATTTTTTAGCACAAACTATGATGCATATTACCAGTGGAAATATTATGATATACTAGGGGCTTTATGACATGCTTCAGTTGTTTTTATACCCATTATTGCTGTGCCATCTTAATGCAATTTTCCACACACTCCTATGTTATTAACCTGCATTCATCATTTATATCCCTCTCCCGAGGCTTGTTGTAAGACTCTATAGAAGAAGATAAACAAATTACAGATGCAGGAATTAATTGTTACCTCATTGGAGCGCCCCAATCAAGGGATTTTAGGAATATTGGTTGAAGTGAAGCAGTCCATAGGCCATGCTTATGGGAAAGGTACGAAAGAGGGCTGAACAGAACTGGAGAAAACAATAAACAGGAAAACACACATTAGGACAGATTTGAAAACGGAAGCCAGAGAAAGTGATAAAATGACTGTAGATCTCTAAGTCTGATGTTAAATACTCCTTCCAGCAAGATCTGCTCCCTGGTGCTCACACAGACCTCTACAAGCCACGTTACATTTGTTGAGCTTGTTAGGCAGCTCTGCCTCCTCTTTCTCTTTATTTTCCTACCCTCTTAGGATTAGGCATAGAAATCCTCATTTTCTCTGAAGGGAGAAGGGTCAAAGTGCCTCTACTCTTCCTGGCAGACCCCTGCTGGCCTGTGGTCCTGACTCCACCTCCATCCCAGGAGAGCTGCCCAGGGCTTGGCAGCGCAGTCCCCAGGGCAGGGCATAGAGAGCGTGGGGAAAAGGAAGACAGTGTTAAAAACAGTAGAGCGAGGAGGAAGGAAGGACAGAAGGGCAGAGTTCAGAGAAATGTGAGGGCACATCAAAATGGTTGTGTATATTAAAGAAACATATGGTGCCTTGAACCACAGGGGAGCTGTGTTATGCTACAGTGGGTAATGACAAAGAGTAATGGTCTGTGCCTTTCCCTGAAAATTTTGTGGTTAAAATGGATAAACTACATCAGAAGGAAGATGAGTGACTAGCCCAGTGTCCAATAGAAGCTCTGCATCAGAGCCACCAACAACACCCAAGAGAGCCCCAGCCAGATGTGCCAGCAGCAAGGCACTGCTGCCCTCCAAGAGCACAGCAAGACGGGGAAAACCAGGAAATGGAAGACAGAAAACTTTGATGAGGCAAAGGATAGGAAAAAGGCAAGGGAAGGAAGCAAAATTTGGCTCCGGGGATTGTCAGGTTTTCTAGCCTGACCTCAAGTGTACACAGAGTCCATGAGAGGGTGAGAGAACAACTGAGTTCTTTGCTTGGAGCAAAAATAATGACTGTGAAAGAAACGGGAAAGAGACAGGCAGAGACAAAAGAGAAGAAAGCCGGGGAAGAAAGGAAAAGAACATGAAAACACTATTCTCAAAACCAAGGCAGACATGCCAGCCATATTAATTTCCAATCCAAATGCCCTTCCTCCACTGCAGCTCAGTGAGGGGTCAGACCGCAGTTAAGTTGTGGTTTTTAAATAATAATCATAAAACCAAAAAAAAGCCATTGCTAAGAAATAAAAGTCAAAAGCTCAGCTTAATTCTGCAGGAAGAATATAAGGAGAAGCTTTGCATGGAACTGAATGTGTTCTTCTCTGTCTCAAAAAGAGATTTGTGGGTGGTTTCGAGCAATTTCAGTGGTGGAGCTGATAATCCTAAAAAACAATCTCTTCTGTTATGCTCTACAGTTATTTTTCAGCCATAGCTATCAATCACATTGCTTTTCAAAGAAGTCAAGTGTCAATATTCTGTTCTGTAGAGGCAGCACAGCACTGGAAAACAACTTGCACATAGGCAGCCAATATTAGTAAAGACTCCCAGGGTCCCAGCCTGGCCCACATCCCCTCTGCTCCCACTCTGTGAGGGTTGGGGGGCTTTGATGTTCATGTGCTGGTCAGGAAAAGTCACCTGCCTTGTTCAAAACTTCACAGGGTAAATTCCCATTTGCCTTGACTGCTGTGTGATCAAATGAAAGTGGTCAGAGAGCTGAAGCAGATTACTGGTATCTATGCAGGAAACGCACTGGAATAACTAAGTGCACAGGTGGAAGTCTGGTTGTCTGGCTTGATTACAGTCATTTGGTGTATGACTGAGAGAAAGCATTTTGTGCTTTGGACAATGGTATCTAAAGTCTGAAATAGGTACCTCTGTTTAATTTTTGTCTGGTAGATAGAAATTAAATCTACATAACAGAAATAACAACAACTGCAAATTAGGAAGATGTTTCCCCTACTTGTAAAAACATAACCTCTACAAAATCACTTTTACCCATGCCTGCAGGATCTGGTGCTGGCCATTCTCTGACATAAGATACTGGACTAGATTGGATTTGGCAAGCCAGTCCAACCTCCAAATAGACATCAGAGTTCCTAAATAAGTTGTGAAGTATTCTCACATTCTGTTTCTCAGCCTGTATAGAAAAGCCCAAATAAATCATAATCTTCCCCTTTGAGAAATCTCACAGTACATACTTTCTTATATTCTGAAAAAAAAAAACATTTCTTTCAATGCTCCCTTCAAAGCACTTGTGATCCCCACAATGCTTTTATAACGTGCTTATCAAGGTTTCGCTTTCCCACTGAGAGCCACGGTTTAATTACTACAGTCACAGAGTGTTTGCAGCAGTAATTCTTTTAAGCACCCTGCCATGCTCAAAGGGGCCTGGTTGGTTCATTCTTGAAATGACCACCTAACATAGCAGAGTGGGTAGAGAAATAGAGAAACAGCAGATGAAAACACAGCTTTTGAATCTGAATTCCATCATCCCACAGAAAAGTGATCTCTTTTTGTGGTACAAATGGAGGCTAGATAAATAAAAGGTATTTGTTTAGGAACCAGAGAGGCCAGATTGGTACATGGATTAAATTGTTAATTTTCATTATCTCTTTACATACATCTATGATCTTTTAATGTACATTTGGCAATTAGGGAAGGGATTGTGGCTTGCTGTGCAGAAGGGAAGTGTCTACATTCTTTTACTGCCTCTGTTTCAAAATATGTAAGTAATAATCAACATGCACATTTCATTGTGGAAAAATACACCGTTTCAGAGCTCTGGCAGTCAGCATCCAGAATTTGAACCACAGCATCTAAAGAGCTAATGGGAACACATATGGACAGTTTTCTTTGAGGATGGGGCACAGAGCCCTGTATAAGAAGCTAGTACATAATAGATCAAACCTTGCAAATAGTGGCGGGCTGTATGAGCTTTCAGATAGTTCTGTGGGAATGATGAGGGAAGAATCCTAACCAATAGCCTTAAACAGAAAAATATTTAAGGAGATCCTTACGTTGTGGATTTCCAGTAGCTGGGAACTTTATTAGGGAAAAAACAAATACTAGATGTTTCCCTGTTCTTGTATTTTGTATGCTTCAATGCCATTTAAGGGATTATGTAACATACAAACGAAGAGGACGAAAAACAACAAAGCTTCTAAATCCTTATAACAAGACACAGCAGAGAAAGTAATCAGTTGGATTCATCATCTTCAGTTCATACATCTGCAGTAGAGCTGACCCTTGTAGGAAAAGAAATACATGACAACTATTGTCCTGTCATGTTAGGTATTACATTCCCTATCTACAGACCACCTGTGGCCAATACATTGATTTTGCAATCAGCCCAAAAGCAACATCTTTAACACCATGCTGGATTATTGCCCTGTCTCTGACTCAGGGAACATTTCCTCCAGCTCTTGCCTTTTCCTTGGAGATCTCTCCATCTAAGCAGTGACCACGCTCAACTTGCTTTAGCTTTTGAAACATGACAAGGTAATAAATAACAGTTGCTGGTGAGAAAGGTGGCTGTGTTGTTGTAGCTTAGCAGGAAGGCTGCCATACAGGGCCATGACAGCTTCACTCTTTGCTCTCTGCAAGCAGTCATGTGCATGTCCAAAGCGTACTGGATTCTTCCTGTGTGCTCACACTCCACAAGGTGATGGGGGAGGGACACAAGTAGCCAGGCCACATCGGTGATGGCTGGTCCATCACCAGTGCTGTTGCCCAGAGCTCAGTGTTGGGACAGTTCTGATTAACATCTTTACTAATGATCTGGATGAGGAGACTGAATACACACTCAGTACATTTGCTGATGACACCAAGGTGGGTGGAAGCATAGACCTGCTTGAGGACAGGAACGCTTTTCAGAGGAACCTGTACAGGCTGAACTGATGGGCTGAGATAATTGTATGAGGTTCAACAAGGTCAACTGCTGGATCCTGTACTTAGGCCACAACAACCCTAGGCAACGTTACAGGCTTGGAGAAGAGTGGCTGGAAAGCTCTTCAGTAGCAAAGGTCGTGGGGGATGTTGATGGACAACAGCTGAAGATGAGCCAGCAGTGTGCCCAGGCGGCCAAAGCCAATGGTATCCTGGTTTATATCAGAAATAGTGTGGTGAGCAGGACCAGGGAAGTAATTGTCCCCTCCTACTGGCTGCTAGTGAGATCTCACCTAAGTGTTTTATTTAGTTTTGGGCCCCTCACTGCAAGACATTGAGGTTCTGCAGCTTGTCTAGAGATAGGCACCAGAGCCGGGGAAGGCGCTGGACCACGAGTCTGATAAGGAGCAGCTGAGGGAACTGGGGGTGTTTAATCTGGAGAAGAGGAGGCTGAGGGGAGACACGATCACTCTCTACAGCTACCTGAAAAGAGATTGTACAGAGGTGGGGGTCAGTCTCTTCTCCAAAGTAACAACTGATAGGACAAGAGGAAATGGCCTCAAATTGTGCCAGGGGTGTTTAGATTGAAGATTTGGAAGAACTTTTTCACTGAGATGGTTGTCCAGGGAGATGGTGGAGTCGCTATCCCTGGAGATGTTTAAAAGCCATGTAGATGAGGTGCTGAGGGACATGGTTCAGTGATTGGGCTTAGCAGAGTTAGGTTAGTGGCTGGACTTCATGATCTTAAAGGATATTAAAGTACTCTTGCCACCACTCCTCAGACCATTACATTCTTATTAAGAAAAAAGAAACTTCTGAGATTTCGTGCCAAAAGCTGGAGGAGTCATTGAGTAACTTTCAGATGAGTTTAGAGAATTTTTATCTAGCTGATACCAAGTATCAGAGAGTGGAGCTCTGTCTCATTGTTGCTTCCCTGCCAGGCTCCTCACAGCAAGGCTGGGGACAGTCTCTAGCTGGCAACCCCCTGCTCGGCAGACCAGCTCCCTGGTGAAAAGAGGAATCCTCTTCCAGGCACTTGCAGTCAGCATACAGCTGCTGCAACAGCTTCAAGGGAAATCTAGCCCTCTGCTGCCAACAGCAATTTCTGCACATTTGCAGGTGTGACACATTTGCTTCACATGACCTCTGGGAAGGCAAAAGCATTGCCTTGAAAGTGTGTCAGTGATACCACTTAGAACTTACATTTTTCTGCTTCAAAGTATTCTGCCAATATTAATAAAGGGAGCTTAAAAATAAGAGCTTGAAAACATCCTAATAACATAAAAATATTGCCCTGGAACAAGTGTATAAGCAAGAAGGCAAGAAAGCCATTATAAAATGAGGACATTATTTTTTTTCTTTAATGAGCTAGCTTTGCCCAATTTGTTTTAAATGTGGCTCATCTATTTAGCTGGAGCCCTCCAGGCATTTCTTGATAGTACTGTGCTGTGGAGTATAGCAAGTATGGATGTAAAATTTCCATTGTGTGACCTTGGTGGCCTGGGAGTATATAATACTCAATTTAGGAAGACCCTAAATTACTTCACTTATCACTCCAGACTGGTTTTCTAGATATGTAAATGTCTAGTGCAGAGTCCCTTAAAGAAAGACTCAGCCTGTATTTTGAAGCTCTGGGACTAAGCGACTTAGCTGAGATTTGACCAGGAGTTGTACACTGCCAGAGGTGCAATTTTCTTCTGAAAGCATCATCAGCACACATGTAACTGTGAAGAGATTAGATAGGCTTGAACAAAGCAAGCAAAATTGCCAAATCCAGGACTCTTTTAAGTCAGACTCCTGTTGCTTTTAATGGGGTTAGAATTTTGCCTGCTGGACTAGATTCCCAGGTCTACACTGAATTTACTGTAGCAGAAATCTCTTAATCATTCTGTGCGTCCTTCCCTCTGTGCTCTTTCCTATCTCCATATCTGCAAATAAGGATGATACTAATGTCTGCCTCTGTGGGTATTAGGAGAATTAACTGAGCTTTCAGGGAAACTTCAGCAGCAAAGGTAAATTTCTCATCTGAAAAAGAAATCCGTACACACGTGCACATAGATAAAGATATTTGTGTTTATAGAACTATATATACACACACATATATAAACTATACCTGTCACCTGCCAGACCTTTCTTAAAGTCAAGGCTCTTCCCTTTGCCTTGTCACTTGCTGTTACAGTCCCGTTATTTTTAAATGCTGGGCTTTATTCCAAGTCAGCATGGGATTGTCTGGCAGGTAGTTGTTGAAAGAAAGAAAAGAAAGAAAGGAAAGAAAGGAAGAGAGGAAGAGAGGAAGGAAGAGAGGAAGGAAGAGAGAAAGAGAGAAAGAGAGAGAGAAAGAGAGAAAGAGAGAGAGAAAGAGAGAAAGAGAGAGAGAAAGAGAGAAAGAGAGAGAGAAAGAGAGAAAGAGAGAGAGAAAGAGAGAAAGAGAGAGAGAAAGAGAGAAAGAGAGAGAGAAAGAGAGAAAGAGAGAGAGAAAGAGAGAAAGAGAGAGAGAAAGAGAGAAAGAGAGAGAGAAAGAGAGAAAGAGAGAGAGAAAGAGAGAAAGAGAGAGAGAAAGAGAGAAAGAGAGAGAGAAAGAGAGAAAGAGAGAGAGAAAGAGAGAAAGAGAGAGAGAAAGAGAGAAAGAGAGAGAGAAAGAGAGAAAGAGAGAGAGAAAGAGAGAAAGAGAGAGAGAAAGAGAGAAAGAGAGAGAGAAAGAGAGAAAGAGAGAGAGAAAGAGAGAAAGAGAGAAAGAAAGAAAGAAAGAAAGAAAGGAAGGTAGGTTTTGTCTTCTCTTTTTCAATAGCATTTTTGTTCTGTAGCCATTGTTCCTGCCAGTCAGAAAAACTGCTGGGTTTTTAATAAAAAATCCTAACACTAACAAATTGCAATCCTCCCTTTCAACACAGACATGCCCTTTGAATTTAATTATGCCCCAGGCAATGCATTATAAGAGACATGTGATAAGTGACACCGAAATCTTACAACAAATATAGCAAATATCCAGCACCAAGCAAAAATAGCTCAGTACCAGATTGTCTGCTTTGGTATGAAGTCACTCAGGGCCAGAGTCTGCCTGATTTACCCCATTTGGGCTGAGAGGTCACAGCTGATGCTTGGCAACGCTGATGCCAAGAGAGTTGAATCTCTTTATAGACGCTGAAGATCTGTTGGCTGTGTGTTCTTTTATCCTGTCTCCATCACGAGGGGATGGCTGCAGGAGAACATGAATGCTGAGGAATGGGCAGAGGTCCCAGTTCTGGGGCAGGGACATTCCTGAGAGGGTCATTCAAAGTACTCCATAGGAGCCAAGGGCAAAGGAAGTGGAGGAGTTTGGGAGGTTACTTTTCTTCTCAGAATAATTTCTCACAAGCTGTGTCAACTATCTACAGTTAAACAAATACTTGACATATCAACATTTCCCATTTGGAGAGAGCAGCAGCACCAGTTACCTCTAGTTTTGTTGTCTTGGGAGCTGCAACAGTCAGCAAGAGGAGACTGCCTGAATTTTTCTGAATGTTTGCAGAAGAAAATTTCCCTTAAAAACAAACACCCACAGCCTTATCTGTAATGCAACACCAGGGTCAAACTCTGTCCTTTGCATCCTTCTGGATGGGATAATGGAATGCCCCTGTGTTCTTTAGATCCTCCATGATGGCCCATGACTTTGGGTCTGCATATTAATAGGAAACAAAGTATTCATGTATGAGGAGACAACAGTCACAGGTGTCTTCTGTCTGCTGGTGGGCAAATACCAAGGCAAATTCCATCTAACCTCAAAAGCCACATGGCTGTAAACACAAAATGAAGCAATTGCAATCTTATCAGTTCGATTCATTCTTTCAAAGTGTCTGCATTTGACCTGGTCTCATTCCCTTTAACTTCTGCATGGGGGCCTTGGCTCACTGACATTTAAAGAGAGGCAATTTTTTAAATTGTATGTGAGGTATAGCTCAAGACCCTTGCTCATGTCAGGGAACTGCAGCCCTTCAGTGGTGGAGCTCTCTCATGAGCTTCTTCAGCACCTGTTTTCACTGAAGTCTTAAAGATGAAAGATAGTGTTTAATAGAAGAGAGGTTAAGATACACAATCAAGTTATTGCATTTTAATGTATTTCTCTGCAGCATCTGAGCCACACTAGCCAGTTGGATTCACACCTTTAATTTGCAATAACTAGAGGATTTAAACTACAAGCTACCATGGGCTGAGCATATCTCTGGTCAGATATTCACAATACTTTCTTGAGCACAATAACTCTGCCACATAACTGAGTCCTCCATATACATAAGCGTTTAATTCTTGATTTCGCCACTAACTTGACCTGCAACCATGGGTCATATCACCTCCTTAGGTTTCAAGCCTCAAGTGTCAAATGGATGTAATAGAAGTGCTTACCCAAAAGTGTATTGCAAGGACAAATACAATAAAGCTTGTGAGGTGTTAAGATATCCTGAATACCTCAGCTGGCCTGAGGGACATTTTACAGACACCATTCTGCTAAGAGGAATTGGAACAGCAGTGCTTTGCTTTTACTCATTCGCAGTGCTCCTCACTGTTTATCCAGATGTGGAGCTGACAAATGATTTAGAGTCTTGTCTTTTGCTGCAGTAAACAGAAGGCAACAGGTACTCAGAAGCTGGCCTGCTTTGTTGCACGTTTTAATGTGAACCTGCAGGTCACAATTCTTGTACAAAATATTTTCAAATGTTTCTCCTTTGAAAGATGACATTTTAGGAGCTGCTGTCACATATCCCACATAAACAATGTGAAGGATAACATCAAACATTTGGAAAGTGTGCAAGTACACCAAAGGCAAATATGGTGATTTACTGAGCTTTAATCAGTCCAATATGATTCCACGCATTTTACACCGAAAGGACTCAGATTGCTGTAACTGTTACCTGTGAATAAAGCTTGCTTCTGGCAAGTGATAATTAATTCTTAAATCTTGGAAGTTTCTGAGTTTCAGAGACCCCTGAGCACATCTGTATGAAGATTAGACATTGTTTCTTTTCTCCTTTTTACTTTGAAGTCTTTTCTTCAAAGATTGCAGCTCGCTGTTCAGACTGCATAAACCCTCCCTTGACAGAGACTGCTTTTCTTTGCACCTGCAGAGGCTGTGGGTCTGATTCTGCACTCCCTTACTCCACTCTGCACCCCACCAAAGCATATGTAGAGACGTGAGCATCAGCTCACTGCGAACAGGGAGGAGAATCAAACCCTTTGACAAATACATCAAGTGCATTGCTCACTCCCCTTGAGTAAAATTTACCACATAAAAACCCAGTAATTGATATTGATGGTGGCTGTTGTTCACATTTCATTTTTTAGACACTTGTTTTCAGGGTTGTGAGAGCCAAGTTACAGTGATCAAAGGTTAAAGTCTTAAGTTCCCATTAAAACAACTTCCCTGGGGCTATGCCTAATGTGGGAAGAAATTAGTGGTGATATTGATACAAGGCACGTATCTAAGCTAAAAAAGACCAAAGATGCCAAATTACAAGAGTGAGATTTTATTTACATCCCTATGAATCGTAAACAACTGCTCTGATGCTGAATGACCTCTTCCCTATTTTTAGTTGGAGTAGGAAGTGTCTGGTTCATAGCAAATGCTACTCAACTGTTATGTTCACACCTTAGATGAACTTCTTCTCTCTCCTCAAGCTGTGCTCTTCTTGATCTTGTCACGAAAAAATATTTTGCTACTTCTTTTCCAATGAAAGAAACAACTCTGCAGTCAAGAAGTGTTTGGCTTGGTTTTTTTTTTTCTATTCTGGGGATCTGCTTTCTGTCAGCTTATTATGGGAGAAGGGAAAGGCAGAAAGAAAGGGACAAAGAAAGTGAAAGGTTCATATAATCCAGGAAATCATTTCTTTACAGCTTGGAATAAACAACCCCCAGTAGTGAGAAACTAGAAAACCAGGGTTCCACCTTTGTAATTCAGGAACCATAAGGATGCTTCAGTTTTATATGTAGCCGGACTCTAGAGTCTTAGTGTTAAATAGTAGAAGTCTTCAAGTATTCTTACCACTGCCAGTACTTTCAGCTGTTCTCCCTCAGTGACCACTTAGCACCGACAATTTGCGTGAAGACGTCACTGCTGAGATGAATAAAGGTTACACCATCCAAATGAATTCTTGTAGATTAAATTTCTACTCAAAGTAATCACAGTAACAACCCAAGACATTGTGAAAGAGCAATGGTCTGGCCAAAATGGCCACCTTTCCATTCAGTTACAACATGGTTTTAGCCAAACCACAGAAGCCTCCACACTGAAAATACATGGCTGTATGATCTGTGATGCAAGTGATATTTAATTCACATAGTGTCTTGCTCATTAGCAAGTATACTTTAAAAAAGGCTATCACTGAACCTCTGTTAGCCATGAGAAAAGAGAAATACCAGAGAAGTAAAGTCTTGCTCAAGACATCAGGGCAAATGACAGAATCGGGAGTGAAGCCTGGAGCACACACACATCCTGTCTTCAAGCAATCCTTTATATTACATTGCTTCTCAATTTGTTGTCCTAACTGATCTATTTATGCTCAGTCCTTCTAGGCACTCTTGAGCGTTTATTCTTGTGTCATTCCATAGCGTCCTGCCTGGTGAAGGAAATGCTTCTAACTTTTGAGTCTCTTTTTTTTCCCCCCAATAAAATATGCATGCACATGAAATTTTGGACCACTTCATGAAATTTTCACTGCAGGCCTCATATGCCTTCATCACCCACTCTGAGTGTGCACAGCCCTGACCTGCGGTGGCACAGAGTAACAGGCACACAAGTGCACTGTACCAATAGACTTCTCTCCGAGGGCCACAGGCCAGATGAAAAAGAGCCAGGAAAGGAGGCTTATAACTGAATATCTTTGCCCAAGGGAAAGCAGACCAAAGAATACAAAATGTCAGCAGAGGGCAAGTTGCCCTTGATTGAGTGGAGAAGGGCCCCCGCTGGCTGGAAACTCAGAATTAACAACAACAACAACAACAAGAAAATTAGTAAGGCTTGCCAGCTGGGGAAAGACATCTGGCTAGTGATCAGAGAGGCCTGTGAGTCAATTAATCCATCTCAGAGCTGGATTAGCACATTGAAACATGCTTCCCTTCACTGCTGCAGAGGGACCTGTTGAATGAGCTGTACAGATGAATGGAAGTAAAGAAATTTCAGTTAGATGAAGAAAAACGGCTCTGAAGTAGTGGGTGGGTGGTTTTTACATGCCTTATGTGCTGCAAGAATTAAGCACAACTCAGAGAATTTAGGGCATGAAGCAGCCATTTGGAGAATGCAAAAGCCCTTGAATTTAAGATCTAATGGATTTAAAATTTGTATCTAAATATCTGCCTATTTATTTCTCATGCTTATAGCACACTTGGGATGAATGATACAGCAAACACTAATCAGATAAATAACTCTCAGTCCATTCCTTCCCAACTGTGTTGGGAAGTTTCTGTGTGTATCTCCACAGAAGCTATTCCTAGGCTCTTCTGCTATTATATGGAATGGCAGGACTCTTGCTCAAGGACATTATCCTGCATTTAGCTCTGGAGAGACTGAGGCTTAGTCTCCACCTTCGCTGTCATTGCAGATCAATGAGACACGATCTCCTTAGATACTTTTCAGATCAGCAGAGATAAGACATGAAGGAATCTCTTTGGTCACTGATTTCTCTCCCCACTGTCATAAGCTGTCAGGTCACATAATTCCTTCTATGGATTTTTTAAGCTCCCTCTTCAATTTTTAGTTTTTTGGCTGTTATTCCTGCTGTTGAAAGGCTTTTCCAAAACTTCATTCCTCTGCTGTTTAAAAATTTCTTTGTTTGTCTTCCAATGTCTGTTTATTCGGGACCAGGTTATAGTCATTTGTTCTTGTGCCAGAAGTGTCTTTTAGTCTCCTCTCTCCTGAGTACTTAGTCTCCTGAGGTATCTACAGACAGCTGTCCAAAACTTCACCTTTCCATTTATTCAGCTAAATAAGTGAAACCATATTGCTTACCTCTCTTAAAACAGGTTCATCCATCCACTAGTTATTGCAGTAGTCATTTTCTACACCTATTTCTATTTCAATTGTTATTTTCGGTATTTTAAACAGTATCCTGTGCAATGACAACACCACCACCCTGCATCTATAGTTCTGTCTGTAGCCTGAAAGCTATATTCACTGACTGAGTGCTACATGAACCCAACATTCTCCTGTGTTGTTTTCAGCAAAGAGGCTTTCAGCTTTAGGAAAGTATGAGAAATTTCTGTTAGCATCTGGAAGCTTATACTGGAGTCCTCTTAGGAAGAAACATACGATTTTTCTCTTCCAGGAAAGAATGTCCAAGAACATCTTGATGCAGTTATTAGCAAAGCAGATTCAGTGCTAGGATGCATCAGGCAGCATTTCTCTATTAAAAGTGCTGAAGATTGTCTTTGTGTATTACTAGAAAGCTAAACAGTGCCAGTGAAAAGTCTTAGACAATATAAGAACTCCAGAGAAAGAGACTCCACAACCTCTCTGAACAGCCTGTGCCAGGGCTTCCTCATCCTTACATTAAATAAGATTTTCCTTAATTTTATGTGGAACTTTTGTGTTCCAGTTTATATCAATTATTCCTTGTCCTGTCACTGGACACTACAGAAAAAAAATCCTCTTGATATACACCTTTTAAATATTTTAATGAGGTCCCCATTCAGTCTCCTCTTCTACAGACTGAAAAGTCCCAGCTCCCACAGCCTTTCCTCGTATGAAAGATGTCGGGGGAGAGTCTAAAAAACTTTTACCGGGTCTTCACTGCAACCCGCTCCCCCTGTTACTAAGCAAAAGCAACTCCTTGCTAAACCATGACAGGTGTCATCAGCCAACTTGCTGAGGGTACACTCTGTCCCCTCATCCTGATCATTGATGAAGATGTTGAACAAGACTGGCCCCAGAACCGATCCCTGAGGAACTTCACTGGCCACAGGCCTCCAATTCAATTCTGTGCCATTGATCACCATCCTCCAGGCTCTGTCATTCAGCCAGCTCTCGATCCACCTCACCTCCACTCATCCAAGTCAATAGATTATTTTAGTAGCTCTTAGAATGCTCTGCCCTTACCACCATACTCTCTACTTACTGTTTTTGGTACAGCAAATAGACTCCTTAAAGGTTATATTTGATATTTAGAAAGATCAGTTGTTGACTGTGTCTTTTTGGGGATAAGAAATATTATTGCAGAAAGCTAAACACATGTGCATGGAACTCAAGCTTTTTGGAAACTGTGGGGTTTTATTTTTTGATCACTGTCATGATTTGGATGGAAAAATGAAAACTTGCAATTAGTTCATAATAGGCCATTGCATTTCCATCTGAGACTGAAGGAACATGCTTATTTCTTCAGAAGGGAAGACAGATGAAGACAGGCAAGCTACAGAGTGAAACACAAATTAAGAGGTAGCCATTTGCTGATCATTGTTCTACTATCTGTCCATTATCTGTCTGGGTGTAGGTAGTAAATACCACATGAATTTAAAACCCATTACTCACATTGACTTACAGATGTGACGATAGGAGTTGCTTGACAGATTTTACACAGGAAACGCAGAAGTAATTGATCCCGTTGCTGTGTTGATTGTCCTCCAGCAAAATCCTCAACCTGTGCAGGAATATTTTAAGTCCTCACTTAATTTTAGATGGTGACAGTGCTGGAGTTTTTCGCTTATTTGGTTTTTGTAACATTATTTGGTCTCTACAATAACAGATGGTAAGATCTCTCCTGAGTAAGACAAATGCCAATGCTTTTCCTTACAGGATGTCATGCAAAAGCACTAAGAGCTCAACTCTTATTAACACTAGAAACTGTGGGGCCTGCTCCAGTGCCTTTTAAGGTTCCTTGGGCATTGTTGGATCCGCTCCTTGACGCATTGGAATGAGGCAGGCAATCTGCTTTAAACACTTCCTTATTATTCCCAGAGTTTCTGTTGGATATGCTCTTAAACAAGTTAATAATCTCTTTGTAAACAACAGTTTCTTTTTACAATGTATAGGCTTCCTTACACAAAAGTGTACTCTTAGAGAGTAATATAAAAGAAAGGAACCTGGGGATCCTGGTGGACAGCAGGATGACCATGAGCCAGCAGTTTGGCCTCGTGGCCAAGAAGGCCAATGGCATCCTGGGGTGTATTAGAAGGAGTGTGGGCAGTAGGTCGAGAGAGGTTCTCCTCCCCACCACTCTACTCTGCCCTCATGTGACCACATCTGGAATATTGTGTCCAGTTCTGGGCCCCTCAGTTCAAGAAGGACAGGGAGCCGCTGGGGAGGGTTCAATTCAGGGCCACAAAGATGATGGAGTGGAGCATCTCCTTTATGATAAAAGGCTGAGGGAGCTGGAGCTCTTTAGCTTGGAGGAAACTGCGAGGTGATCTCATTAATGTTTACAAATTCATAAAGGGCAGGTGTCAGAAGGATGAACCAAGGCTCTTTTCAGTGATGTCCAAAGATAGGACAAGGGCAACAGGTACAATCTGGAACAGAAGAGGTTCCAAAGAAACATAAGGAAAAACTTCTTCACTCTGAGGGTGAGGGAGCACTGGAAAGGGCTGCCCATCTGGGCAGTGCCCATTTGGGCATTGCCCATCTGAGTTGTGAAGTCTCTTTCTCTGGAGACATTCCAAACCCACCTGGCCAAGTTCCTGTGTGATCTACTCTAAGTGGTCCTGCTGTGGCAGGGAGGTTTGACTAGATGATCTTTTGAGGTCCCTTCCAACTCTTAAGATCCTGTGATTCTGTGTGACACTTTGCAGGTAGATTTAAAACACGTATTTGCTACTCTTTCTGGAATGAAGAACTACTTGTTTCTAAGATGGTCACTGCTAATGGTTTATATTTACTGGCAGCCAACACTTACAAGATTACAGTTGGCAGAGATTAGATGGATGAAAAACATCTTGACCAAGCTTGTCTTACCTTGGTTCTTCCCCTGTGTATCTTGCTGTGCCATACTGAAGGAATGTGGCTTAATGGTTATAAAGGGATATTTAGAACTTTTTCAGGCTTCTGGAACTGTCCCAATTGACTCTTTTCTTTCATCATGATTAACTTAATCACGATCAGGAAATCTCAACTGAATTCACAGTTCCGTGTTGGAACATTTCTCCTTCCCTATAAGTCCCATAGTCCCCACTAGTGCTATGAGACAAGTTGGAATCCCTTCATAGCAACGATAGGCTGTGAGAGTAAGTTTGGGTATATTTATAAAGTTCACAAATTCAGATTTTTTTTTTATATTTATATATCTACCCACATTTAATGATAAAATTCTTATTTAAAGCAACATATTTATTTATGACCACATTTTCATGAGATTACTTTTTGATTCATAAATAAAAAGGTTTTATAAAATGTATTACTTGGAACACAATTGTGAAATGAATGAATTTAAGATTATATAGGTATCAAAATATAAAAAATTAACAGCATTTGTTTGCTAATTGGGTTGAATTGGAGGAAATGAGTGGGTAAATATAGAATCACAGAATCATGGAACGGTACAGGTTGTAAAGGGCCTCTAAAGATCATCCAGTCCAACCTCCCTACTGAAGCAGCTCACATAGGAACACATCCAGATAGGTTTTGAAGACCTCCAGAGAAGGAGACTCCACAATCTCCCTGGGCAGCTTGTGCCAGTGCTGTTTGAGAAGCACCTGTAACAAAAGTTCTAAGCCACTGGCTCTTGGTTCACACTACTCAATGATCACGGATGGTGGTCTCAGAAAAAGGCTTTTCATTGTTGGCCTTCTAGTCTGAACATGTCCCAAACTAGGGGTCAGTTTTGGGTTTTTCCTTTGCACTTAAAGTAGCAGATAAGTGCTTCTTATCCCCTTCCTGGTTCCTCAGATGAGACACCTGAATTTGTGACAGATACTGTAGTTTAAGCATTTTATATGTGCAAATAGGAGCTCTTCACTACATCTGATTGAGTTTGGCTACAATTATCTTAGCAAACAGAATGAGTTGTGGACTGTTCTCTGTGCCAGATACTATCTGGCACAGCTGTGCTGTGCACTTACAGATAAAATGTCTGTCTCTCCAGAACTGGATGGTCACATCCCAGGGGTCTGTTCTGAATGCTGATGGGGCTGACACAGTCTCCAGACTCTTCCCAGGGGCTGTCTTGGAAGAGTTATCTTGGAAAAAACTCAAGGGTCAGGGACAGTGTTAGCAATTAAGTTGTATGGATGATCATATGCTGGTGTCTGTCACTGTTTTAGAGCTGTAGTTGCAACCTTTGAGCTCCTCTGTCATGAATATGGATGATCAGAACTGTGTATGGTCCTTCAGACGAGGAGCTGTGCAATAATGTATATAGCTATGTCTAATCAGATAAATTAAATTTCTATGGGAATGTTCTCAGTCAATGAGATCATTAGGCCCACAGTAGTGCGCACTCATACAGCTAACTTCTCTCAACCTCTATAACAGGATGAACACATTGAAAATGTATATGATCAATATACATTTTCAGAAAAAAAAGAAAGCTCCTCAGTCTTCAAGTACCACTTGTTCCAAGCCCAACTTTATTATATAGAAATATAGTAGAAAATTGGGTAAAGGAGGGGAGAGGCCCATGTGGATGAACAGGACCTACTGGAGTGACTCAAGGAGAAGAAGGAAGTCTATGGAAGATGGAAAAAGCGTCTGGTTGCTTGGAAAGGGTATAGGAATGTTGCCAGAGCATGCAGGGATGAAGCAAGGAAGGCTAAAGCTCTTTTGGAATTAGATCTGGCAAGGAAAGTGAAGGAAAGCAAGAAGGACTTCTTCAAGTATATCAGCAGCAAAAGGAAGAAGGGAGGTGAGTCCACTGCTGATTGAGGAGGATGCCATGGTGACAGAGGATACAGACAAAGTAGAACAACTGAATGTCACCTTTGCCTCAGTCTTTACAGGCAAGACTGGCCCTCGGGAAGCCCAGTCCCTGGAGGACAAGAGAAGAGTATGGAGGGAGGTTCTTCTCTCCTTCTCCTCTGCCTTAGTGAGGCCTCATCTGGAGTCCTGTGTCCAGTTCTGAGCTCCTCAGCTCAAGAGAGACAGAGAACTTCTGGAGAGAGTCCAGCGCAGGGACACCAAGATGGTCAGGGGACTGGAAGATCTTCCTTATGAGGAAAGTCTGCAGGAACTAGGGCTGTTTAGTCTGGAAAAGAGGAGAATGAGGGGAGATCTTATTAATATTTACAAATATCTAAAGGGTGGATGTCAGGAGGTTGGAGTATACCTTTTTTCTGCTGTATCTAGTGACTGGACAAGGGGTAATGGAATGAAGCTGGAACACAAAAAGTTCCACTTAAACATAAGAAAGAACTATTTTACTGTTGAGGTGAGGGGAGCCCTGGCACAGGCTGCCCAGGGAGGGTGTGGAGTCTCCTTCCTTGGAGGTTTTCATGACACACCTGGACATGTTCCTATGTGACGTTATCTAGGTGAACCTGCTTGAGCAGGGGGGTTGGACTAGACGATCTCTACAGGTCCCTTCCAACCCTAACATTCTATGATTCTATGATTCTGTGACTTTCTGCAGTGCTATTTATTTCAGAAATACAAAAAGAATACACTGAACAGGAGGGGAAAAAACCCCACAACCTTAAGTAGCATCACGTGAATGTGATGTGTAGTAAAAAATCCTACATGCTCTCATCACTGTCAGCTTCCTGCAGAAAGAAAATATGTGTTCAGCCCTGAAAACAACCTCTTTCCGATATGAGTTTTGGTACGCATTCATTTGCTCTAGCTTTCTGAATTCCTTTGGGATTAGTGAAGCTGTCAAAACCTTACAAGTGCAAATGCTGTTGTGTAAGTAAAATTAATGACTCCTTTTCTGCTTCCCATATTTTAAAGCTTTAAATGAGTCTTATTGCTGGGTGAAAGGGGAGAAGGAACAGAGAGGCTGTCAAAATGGAACAGTAAATCTTTTGGCGCTTAAAATCTTAGGCCTGATTGACCTCATGATGGCATTTATCTTGGTATTGTAAAGCAAGTAAACTATCTTTACCCAGGCATGAATCCCACATTGCAATCTGTTATAACTAACTAGGGTATGAGGCTCAAATGGAACACTCCAGTCAAGCAAGTAAACATCGAAATACAAACAAAAGCATTTACATTTGTGGAAGTATTTAATGTATTTATAGCATGCCCTTTGAAAGTGGGCAAGTGTTGAAGTAAAAGGACAGTAATGCGAGCATGGATGTGAGTCAATTATTAAATAAAACTGAAATATATTAATCTTTCCTTGTAAGATATGTCACAATGTTGAAGTTTGGTCTGAGGCACATCACCAGATCAATGAAATCTGGCTAAGAGGTGAGCCAAAGACAGACTAGAACCAAGTTTCACCAGACCATTTTGCTTACTAGACTGGAGCCCTTCCAACAAATGGAAGTGGATTCCACATACTATATTAGAATCATCATAGAATGGTAGGGGTTGGAAGGGACCTCTAGAGATCATCTAGTCCAACATCCCTGCTCAAGCAGGTTCACCTACATCAGGTGGCATAGGAACATGTCCAGGCAGGTCTTGAAGACATCCAAGGAAGCAGACTCCACAACGCCTCTGGGCAGCCTGGGCCACTGCTCCGTCATTCTCACAGTAAAATAGTTTTTTCTTATATTTAAGTGGAACTTTTTGTGTTCCAGATTCATTCCATTACCCCTTGTTCTTTTGCTAGATATCAAAGAAAAAAAGAGACGCCCCAACCTCCTGACACTCATCATTTAGATATTTGTAAATGTTAATAAGGTCCCCCCTCAGTCTTCTTTTCTCTAGACTAAACAGCCCCAGTTCCCGCAGCCTTTTCTCATATGAAAGAAGTTCCAGTCCCCTGATCATCTTGGTTTCCCTGCACTGGACTCTCTCCAGAAGTTCTCTGTCCCTCTTGAGCTGAGGAGCTCAGAACTGGACACAGGACTCTATATGAGGCCTTACTAAAGCAGAGGAGAGGGAGAGAACCACCTCCCTCGACTTGCTGGCCACACTCTTCTTGATGCATCCCAGGCTGCCATTGGCCTTCTTGGCCAAGAGGGCACATTGCTGGCTCAAGTTCAGTTTATTATCAACCAAGACTCCCAGGTCTCTCTCTGCAGAGCTACTCTCCAGCAGGTCAATCCCCAGCCTGTACTGGTGGATGGGGTTGTTCCTCCCCAGATCAGGACTCTGCACTTTTTCCTTGTTGAACTTCATGAGGTTCCTCTCTGCCCAACCCTCAAGCCGGTTGAGATCCTGCTGAATGGCAGCACAGCCTTCTGGGGAATCAGCCAGTCCTCCCAGTTTAGTGTCATCAGCCAATGTGCTGAGGGTATACTCTGTCCCCTCATCCAGATCATTGATGAAGATGTTGAACAAGACTGACGCCAGAACCGATCGCTGAGGAACTCCACTGGCCACAGGCCTCCAACTCAATTCTGCGCCATTGATCACCTCCCTCTGGGCTCTGTCATTCAATCAGCTCTCAATCCACCTCACCATCCATTCATCCAAGCCACACTGCCTGAGCTTTTTGATGACGATGTTATGAGAGACAGTGTCAAAAGCCTTGCTGAAGTCAAGGTAGATGACATCTTCTGCTCTCATCTAGCCAGCTGGTTATGCACTCATAGAAGGCTCAGGTTGGTCAAGCAGGATTTCCCCTTGGTGAATCCATGTTGACTCCCCCTTATAACCATCTTTTCCCTCATATGTTCAGTGATAACAGTGAGTCTAAAGCCAAAAAAATCTCATGGCTTTTCACCACAGGGAATATGGGATCTAGATGAATTTTCCTAAGAGATTTAGGAAAGTCAATCTCTCAATTGGAGATTGTCATAAAGTCAGTAAGCGCTGAAGGACATCTTCATACGAAATTCCAGGAGTTTCTCTTTCTGACAAACAAACGAACAAGAATATTCAAGGCACTTTCAGTGGTTCTAATCTAATATTGCAGAACTCTTTCCTCTTGGTTTTGCTTTTGACTATGCAGTCACTTTCCTACTGAAATCCATCACCTTTCTTGACAAATAGCGTTGTAAGGGTTACCATTGTGGCCATAAGAGTCTTAAACAGTGAGGCAACATTTGTAAAGAGAAATAGGAATTCAACTAAGAGAAGAGAAACTAATAAGCTTTGGGTAATGAAGATCTGAAAAAGAATCTTGATGCTCTAAATTATGCCTGCTTTCAAAGTCATACTAGTCTTATAACAGGAACTACTTCTTGTGTATGGACTGAGCTCTACTGAAAGTAATAACCCACTGCCTCTAGCTTCTTTTTCTCTTCATTGTTCCTAGAGACTGACGATCTCTGAAAGTTAGATTCTGTCACTGGAAAGAAGCAGTATTTGCGTCTTCTGACATTGATTTATGACATACTTTGTTTTCACCACAGCTTCTCATTGCTAAAATACAGGGATGGCACCTATCACCAGTCATAAAAGGATTTATATGTGTTGGAGAAGTACAAAGTATTCTTTTTTATTAGTTCAGCTAGTCAAAAGGAGAGAGCTATTTGCAAATCCATGAAAAAATATTTCTGAGTGCAAGGGTTGAGTGTTCAAAACAGAGAACTAACCACAAGAAAAATGACGTGGTGTCGTGGTTTAACCCCAGCCAGCAACTGAGCACCACACAGTCACTTGTTCACTTGCCCTTGTCCCCCAGTGGATGGGTAAGAGGATGAGGGAAAAAAAATAAAAATTCATGAGTTAAGA
>WBNH01010866.1:418519-558508 GCA_013401255.1 Urocolius indicus | reverse complement strand
GCTGGGACACACAGACCAGCCTGACAAGGGGACACAAGGCTAAGGGGGCTGCTGGGGGCACACAAGACACACACAGGGACACACCACTCCTGCCACCACCCAGCCACGGGGTCTGCAGCCACCACACTCTTGTGACACAGTGACTGAAGCCCTTTAAGCTGACTGAGCCCAAGTCCTCCCCTCCCTGCCGAGCCCACCACTCACCCGTGGCCCTCAGCATCTTGGTTACAGAGCTTTTAAATCTCTCTCCCCAGGGACAGGGACTCCAGCCCCTCCCTGAGCACCTCGTGGCTTTGGCAAGTCACTTTTCAATACATGTAGTACATAACAACCCTGGCCACAGGCAGCCCTTTGGAAACCAGGCATCTCACACCTGGCTGGGAAGATCACTTTTTACCCACTGTAGGGCCAGTGCTAGTGGGAAGCACATTTTTGTGGCTGTGTGTACCCACAGTGGTGGCAGATGGTTGGTCACTGACAGCAAAACCCTCACTCACCATCAGGAACTTCCTGATAAACCAACACGACATCGGCGACCTGCAGGGACAGCTCATCTGACTGCTTGGCTGTGTAGGTCCTGATGATCTCTACCTGAGTCAAGGCTGTGGAAGACATGAGCCAGGCTGAACTAAACGTGTCACACGCCAGCATCTTTTATCACAGAGCCTGTGCAGCGTGGCCTGGCTGAGGGCCTCGAGGGGCACGGCCTCTCCCTGCTCCTGCCACCACCCAGCACTTACTGGTCCTGTCGGTCTCCTGCCGCTCTGGGTCCCGTCCCAGCGCCGTGATCCATCGGGCTCTGTCGCTCCTGCAAACACCAACAGCGCTCAGTTGCCAAGCCCTGCTCCTCACAAGGGGCAGGAGTATCCCCCTGCTGAAGGAAGCTTTGCCTCTTTCTTACTAGGTAAAGAGAACAAACCCAAACCCCCTTTCTCCTGCTCTCAAACTCTGGCCAGGAGCTGGGACACTGCTTCCAGTAATGTCTCACTCTCAGGAACACTTCACTAGTTCCAGTGGGTTTCATTAGGCAAAAAGCCTATGAACATGGGACCTACTGGTGTTACACACCTTTACTTTCCTTTTAACATACCACAGGGAACCTTCTCCACTCATACCTCTGACTAACAGTGATACTATTCCTTTCCAATCCATTTAAGGCACAAGGCAGCTCTAAGTGCCATGCAGCTACTTCAGTGCACAATCCCAGTAGACTTCTTGGCCAGGACCATCTGCAGCCTGCACTGTCAGTGGCCAAAAACCCCAAACAGGCAAAAATAAACCACACCAAACACAAGGTTCTGTGTGCTCTCAGGAGGACAAGCTAAGTGAGATCAAACCACTCTGCTAACAGCTGAGCTACAGCAACTCAACCGTTCTACCTTTGGGTTTTGGTTCCCTAAACAAACACTTCAGTGACACCAGGTTTTGTCTCCTGTTTGCCCAGGGGCTTCACTCTCAGCACAGATTAGGGAGCTGCAGGGCTGGGTGTTGCTATTCCTCCCTGCCCACAGAGTATCTTTGTTGCTGTCCTTGGGTCACTTTGGTTGTTAAGCATCGAGAAACGTTTGCCTGCTGCTGAGACCTCTGTCCCTGAGCTTCTGGGGATGAAAGGATCGGGAATGAGAGCTGTCTTTCAGAATGAAAACACACCCCACTGCCCATCACAGCAATGTTTGTACCGGCTCTCTGGCATTTAGTAAGAAACTCATGATTTTTGCACCCCAACACGAGTTCTTCCTCATCTGCTCAGGTCCTACCCATAGCTGGTACCTGCTGATCTCAGATGGCCAGAAGTGCAGCACTTGCTCCTTCTGCCACCAAAAGTAGGTGGTACGAAACCTGCTGTGTCTCAACCAGCCCAACAGAGCCCAGATACAATTCTGCATCAGCTTAATTAACTTGGTGCCTTTTCTTCTATAAATACATGTTATTTAGACTCATATTTCCCTTCGCCTGTAACCACTCTGAACAAGGAAAGCACATCTCCTTTCAGACAGCTCGGAGAACACAAGGGCTAATGCCAGATCATCTCCCCATGTAAGGATTTGTGTCTTCAGCACCTGGGTGCACAGTGTGCTCTGTGCCCTACTCACAGGGCAGCAGCCAGTGCTGGTACTGCTGTCCTTGGGAACCACCACACACCACCTGAGCAAACTATGGCAGAAATCTTGGTGTCAGCAAAACCAGCTCAATTTTACCTGTGCACAACTATTCCCTAAGCACTCCAGACCGGCCAGTGTGGTCTCCCTAGTGCTCAGTCCCTTCCCAGCCTCATCAGAGTGCAGAGGCAGTGGGCTCCTCCTACACCCTCTCCACACAGGACAGAGCTCCACAAGCACAGACCATTTTCCAGGGACACGGTCCTTTTCAGAATCGTTCCCTTTGACTGACAGTCTGCCAGGCTGCTATTCATATTGCAAATCAATACCCAATCTGCAGAACAAAATGCCTTTTCATTAAAAGCCCAGACAACTAAAAATGTTCTGGGTGTTTCTCCCGACGAAAACGCCCTCCCAGGCACGCCTGAATCATCTGCCTGCTCTACAACGGGGCCTCTCAAACAGACCCTTAATCATCCAGAGCTGCTTTCAGGGTTATTCTAAACTTTGAAAGCAAACCTAAAACTGCCAACGTTTCCAGGCTGGGATCTGTCTGGAGCACCGGTTGGTGTCTCTGCCCTGCCTCCAGCTTCCACTGCGACACACAGAATCCTTCACTGTTGTGAGGGGCTGGTTGTGTGGCAGTTAATGGCACCACAGAGGGACGAGGGCACCCGACAGAACAAGAGCTTCTTGTTGCTCCTTTCTAAAGCAGAAGCTCTCCCAGTCTGCAGTGCACAAACAGCCCATCCCGGGGAGCAGCGGCCGGCAGGGTAAGGGACGTAGGGCAGCGCGGGCAGGGATGAGGGGCAGGACGGGTGTTGGGCAAACCCTGCCCTCGGGCTCCTGTGGTTTGTGGGTCACTTACTGCGTCTCTGCTCCCAGGAGCATCTCCACCTTGTCTCCCGCGTGGTTGCTGAGGGCTGTGAGCCTGAAGAGGTGAGCAGCAGCGCTCTGGCGCGAGTACAGCGCGGCTGACGGACCCCGCAGCGGAGAGGCTGCCGGCTCCTCGCCGGCACACGGCTGCACCTCCAGCTGCTCCCGCAGCGCGTAATCCGTCACGTTGTAGCTCTCCTCGCTGCACAGCACACGGGGCAAGAGAAAACCACACAGGCATGATGTTTCACCCTCCACTCGGTGCAGCTGGCAGCAAAGCCCGTCACAGAACCCACTTTTAACTGCACAGAAGGGCGCAACTGCTCTGACACCTCACACCCTCCTCACTGCTCCTCATTTGCCCTTTGCAGCTGCCAGCTCCCCAAGGTACAAAGCAGACCTGGTTTTTAGGCCCTGTGCAATTTCACTCGGTGGCCTTTTAGAGAGCACCTTGTCAATAAACATCCCGCCTGTGGTGTCTCATAGAATCACAGAATGGAAGGGTTGGATGGGACCTCTAGAGATCATCCAGTCCAACCCCCCTACAGAAGCAGGTTCAGCTAGATCAGGTCACACAGGAACAGAGATCCCTGCACTGCTCAGGAACTTCCCAACAGCAACCAGAAAGGACTCTAAGAAACCCCGTGTTAGCAGCTTTGCCTCCCTGATGGTTGCAGTGCAGGTGGAGAGGTGGACAAAACATCATGCCTGGCAAATCAGAGCACCGTGGAAGTGCTGCTCAGTCTGACCACAGGAGGGCTGGAATGAGCAGCACTCCCTGCCCCCAGCAGCAGCTTCTCCTCTCTGGCTGGGAGAATCACTTCAGATGATCTTGCCAGGTGAGGGCACAGCAAAGCTGGCAGCAGCAGCAGCTCTGGGCACGGCAGGCTGGCCCCAGGACAGTGCTGGGTGGCAGCAGGGACACAGCCCCCGTGCTTCAGTCCCCTGTGAGGTATCTAAGGCCATGCTTCAGCACCCCAGTCACCTTCAGCAGCATCTGCCAGCTCAGGAGCCTGCAACCCCTGTCCCTATCTATGGGGTTTGCTACCAAGTTTTAAAGTCATGAAGTGCAGTTGAAGAAACAGAAGAATGTACATCACTTCTCATGGCAGCAGTCAGCCAGGAGAGAAGCCACCTGAAAAGGCCCTTCTGCTCCTGTGGGCTGTGTCCCAGGACTGTCAGCCTCAGATGTGTCCCAGGAGGAACCACAAACTATATCACCCACAGACTCATCCCCACATCGTCACCTGAGCCCAGGCAGAGCCCAGGCATGGTCTAATGAACACCCCAGTAGTTAGTTCATGGTCTTCACAGTTCTCACTTTTAACCTTCCAGCAAAAGAATTGCCAAAACACGACCAAGCAACATTGTGACTCATCATGACATTGCTTTTATGACTCAAATCCCAAGTTATTGGTGATTTCTGTGACTCACAAGGCACTGGAAGGATGTCTCTATTCCTCTAGTGACGAGGGGTTTATGGATTGAACTGTATCGGTGGGGTTTGGTGGATTAACAGTCTCCATTTACTGTCAAAACAAAGTTCCTGTCTCAGCCAGGCAGGGTTTGCTTTTACTTTTGTTCTGAGTTACACACTTGGAATGGACTTTTTACAGCACAGCTTTGTATGTTCTCAAGGGATCAGCACAGAAGATGATACTGATGGAGCTAATCCTCCTCATGAGTATTTTTCTCTCATCTTTTGTTGGGGATTTTGGGGCTTTACAAAGGAAGCTCAGCAAGATTTACTCTATGAGAGGGCTGAACCAGAAGATCAACATTTTTCTTCCCTGTTTCTTTTCCTCTCCAAGTCTCAGAATGGCTGCAGCAATTTCCCACCATCTGCTGGTGGTTTCCACTCTGAGGGCTGGGACCACAGTTCCCTACTCAGGTACCACTGACAAAGACATAACCATAACACAACCTCATGGAAGAACTTAATGTGGCTTTAAAAGCTCCTCACACAGTTTCGAGCAACCAAGCTTCTGATCAGACTCTTGTTTCCTTGCTCCTTAGAGAAAAAACAAGTCTCACAGGGAACGAGATGGACACAGCAAACTCTTCCACAGCCCTGTGAAAGAGATCAATGCTATTCATTCTGGAGTGCTGAACTCTGCAGGGTCAGCACCAGGCCAGGAGTGAGCTGCTGCCCGCTGCATCTGGAGGGTTCTACCTACGTGGTGAAGGGCTGGGATGGGAGAGCTTTGGGGTGAAGATTCCACAGCAGGACTGGAGCACTGAGACATTAGTATTTTTAGCACAGCAACCAGGAGGGATTTTTTTGGTGTGCAATGTTAAGAATCTCCTGCAAGGCGAGTGCTCAAGTGAAAACATAAACACTCAAACTCAACTAGCAACCAGTGTCTGTGCCTGCTGCTGGGGCTGCAGGCAGGCAGCAGAACAGCTCAACAAGAGCTCAAGGCTTGTCCAGCAGCCCCTTCCCTGGGGCAGAGCTCGTGCTCCCCTCTCAGCGTGGCCAGGGGGCTCTGGAGGGGGGTCCTGCCCAACAGCACCCATGGTTTAGGGGTGCAGGGAGAACAGCTACGTGGTAACAAGGACTGCTCTTTAGTTCTGGCTTCTGGGCCCATTTAGGGTGTTTCAGTTCCAATAGCTGGAAGCTGCTCTAAATCAAAAGCCCCAGTTTGGACAAGATACGTTGCTATACAAATCTGTGTGAGAAGCTGGACAACAAGCCATCACATAGGAAACCGATAAACAGTCCAACAACACAGAGAACGGATTCTTCCCTCCCTCCCCAACTTGGACAGTCACTTAGTTACTGACACAAGAATATGTGAACAGTGGGCCCAGGAGAAAAGAAAGACACTGCTCAGAGAAGTGTGGGACTGCGATGTGCTGCCAGGGGTTTAACAAGGGACTTCCACAGGAACATTTCTGCATCGTCTCTCATAAACACTGGATCTCAGCAATACCATCACATCACTCAGCCAGGGAGAAAGCTATTCACTTTCCTTCCCATCTTTAATAAAAAACTCTTCCCTTAAACACTTTCCCCCTCTCCATTTAGCTCTCTCTCTGACTGTTAGCTGTCTCTTCCCAGATTTTTTTATTATGCCTCATTCCTCAAAATCTATTGAAATGATGGGTTTGGAGTTTCACAGAAGAGAGTCTCTTAAAAAGAGCTGGTTTTGGCTTCACTGGCCAGCACACAGGCAAAAAACTTGCTCTTCAAAACAGTTTTTAGCCTCAGGAATAAGGTTTATCTGTCAGGTATCACCTAACAGCAACAGATGTAAATTCCATTCCATTCCATTCCACTCCATCCCATTCCACTCCTCTAAACCTCCCCTCAAATCTAGTGGTTTCTAAACTCAGTCCCATGGAGCAGTGTTAGAAACTCCAGTAACTCCTGCATTTACGTCCCCCCTCTGAAGTACATTCGACAGCTTTACCAATACCCACTGCACTTCAAACATACTTATGCCCTCTTTCCTCCTCACGTTGCGTGGTACCAGGTCCACCTACCTCTCTGTAAGTCTCCTTCATTCTTCTGAACAAGCAAGCAACTAGCAAACGTGCAGGCTGGCTGTGGGTGCCACCAAGCTCTGCTCCCCAGTTGCTGAGCACAAAGGCAATTGTACATTGGTGAAGCTCTTACCTCTTCTTCTTGGTGATGATGAGGACGTCGTTAAAGAGGAAGAAGTACACCTGCTGCTTAGAAGTCCTTTTGGAAAAGAGCCCCGTGTCTTCCACGTAGGCTGTTAATTCACCCCTTTTCACCAACCACCGAGAAGAGGAGACCAGTGGAAACGGCTACAAAGCAAGAAGACAACAGTGAGACTGCATGTCCTGGCCACACAGAGAACAGATCATCGCTGAAGCTGTGCTGTGACAGAGGCCAAAGAGCTCCTGCAGTGCTGGCAGCTGCCCCAGTGACCATGAACCTCAGTCCTGATCTTACCTGCTGCCACTGGCCCCTAACTGAGCAGAGCTGGTGCGTGGGAACATCTCTTCGTGGCCTGTGCTCACTGGTATTTGCACCCAAGACCTGCTGCAGTAAATGGTGCCGACTGCTAAATGTTATGCAGCTTATAGACTGTTCTTCATCCACCAGCAAAACACCCAAAGCTTCATTCCCATTTTCCACAGAACTGGCTGTTCTGCTTATCAACCTCCCTGAGTTTCTTCACTGTTGTCCGAGCCCATTATCAGCCCTGCATGACTACACTAATGTGATAACTGCCTTCTTTCCCCTCATTTGAAGCACCTTTCACATGCTCATAAAGAAACATGCCCTCATTCAGTTTGTCAGCTGTCCTCCTCATTCTGCTTGGGTTCGTTTCATATCTCCTCACTGCTCCAGCTGCCCTTCACCCAGCTAACTTCCACTTGTCAAGGCCTGCCCTGGGGCACTACATCAAAACCAAACCACAGTGCTTTGACTGTCATCTTGCTGTTGAAGGACAAACTACTGGCTCCTTCACCTCACGTGCAGCTGCCTGCTTGTTTTTGGACTCCGAGGTGTGATTTCACAGTGGCTCTGAAACGGCACATGGCATGAAGGCTTTTTGCAGCCATGCTTTTTCTGCACGTCACTCCTGATTAATCCCAACATGCTGCACTTAACTGCCACAGTTCCCAGGGGTTTTGCACTCACATTACCAATTACCATGTACTACTGACATACTGAATCTGGATGAAGATCCAGGTGACAGTGCAGGACCATGACCCCTCAGCCCCCACCTCAACAGCTCCCTGTGGTGTCATGAAACTGGAAGGCTTTGGGTGAGATGGTCCTTCAATGCAGAAGTCAAACCACCTAGTTTCATGAACAGAAAAGCGTCTTTGCAATAGAAAATAAACCCACCACAAAGATGAAAAATGTAAGAACTTCTGAACCTTAATTACAAATGAAATCCCCCAGATTAGCCAGGTACAGGAGTGACATCACACCTGAGCAGCTTCTCCTGCACTCCCATGGAATATTTTCCTTTTACATCCAATAAAACAAACAAAGATCTCAAGAGACTCTGAGGCTGAGCAAGAACAGAAGTAGCTTGCCTAATTGATAATGGCTATAAACCAGAATTGCAGCATCACCATCATTGTTCTGCAGACAAAAAGGACTTCAAAATCTTCTATTTGAGGACAAACTAAAAATTCATCTGTGCAAGCGAGTTCGTCACCTTTTCCTTATTGACTGTATTCCAGAGGCAGCTTGTTTTTACTTTTAATATTAATTTCTCCTTAATTGCCCAGAGTACATCGTGTGTACCATCTCCTTGCTCTATAAAACAAGCTGTCAGGACTTAAAAATGTCCTGAAAGGCAGCCAGAGCAGGCTCTTGCAGGCCAGCTGGCGAGCTCCCAAACCACAAGGGCCAAACCACTAAATGGTTGTATTTAAGATGCACAGGAGAAAAAAAACTCGCCTAAGAAAATCAAAACACACAGAGTTGCTGTTTCTTCCCCAAAGCCAGTGAGCACTGTGTGTTACAGCACACAGGGAACAACTGCCCAGGGCCTCTGGATGCTGTGGTGTGGATCAGGGCAGGACAGCGGCTCTGTGCTCACACAGGGTAGGAGGGTGCTGGTGTTCCCTAGAGACCGGGAAGGACAGACTCCAGGTGATCCCAAGGACAATACTCTTTTGTTTCCCACAAACCTTCCTGAAGCAGCAACCAGACCCATGGTTGAACCAGCAAGAGCTGTGGGACCTCGGGGTGCTCACCTGCACACAGCCACTGAAGTCTGGGAGCTTTCATTCCCTTAAGACTGGCCATGATGGATACACCCCGTCCCACCACCAGCCCAGCTGCTTTCTGGGCTGCAGGAACAGCAGCCAGAGAGCAAGGTAAGCCCACCACAACTCCCCTCACATCCTCACATCAGGAGCTGCCCACAGCCACCCCAAAAGCTGCTGACAGACACACCATGCCTGACAGCAGCCACAGGATCGGGCAACCCCTTCCCAAGCACAAGGGTGAGCCTGTAAACCACAAACACTCTGAAGTACTGCTGGGTGCTGCTCTAGACTGCCAAACGATGCACAAGCCCACGGAGCAGACTGGCCCAAGGGCTTCTGACTATCCAAAACGACTTCAGACTATCCAAAGACTTGAGAGGGTTACCACCATTGTCAGCAAGTGCAGGGATGTCACTTGTCAAGTGTTTTACTCGCTGCTGCAGTTATAAACAAACATTATTGCTGTTTTGTAGTCAAGGATTGGAAACAAAAATACTTTAAACAAGTCAAAATCCATCTATTTGCAGACAGCATTTCCACAGAGACTGACCAAGGCCCTTTAAAGAACTGCGTTTTTAAAACCATGAGCTTCTACTGATAATGCAGGATAATAAGCTCACCCTCTCACACAAGGACACTCATCGTGTAATGGCAGGAGACAGCACTCACAGAAATGATATTTTAACACACGCTGAGTAGTTAAAAAGTAACTGTACTTGAAGGAGCATCTTGAAAGTACAGTAAAGTCCCTACTGACTGGGACTGGGTCTGTTACTTTTCCCTACTGCAGCAGCAGTCAGCCTCTCTCCTAACAGCAAAATCTTCACAACAACCTCATCTTACAGCAAGGAATACTTAATTCAACACATACTAAAATCCCTTTGCTGTAACATAAACCCTTCTACTTAAAATGAAAACATCTGACCAAAGTTTAGGGGTTTTTCTCCTACTGTAACAGATCATTTCTTTGCAAGGACTGCTGTGATGTGAAGATGCCACTGGAGTTCCACTGGTCACTGCATCAGTTACAAGTATTAACTCACTGTAAAGAAACTCACCATTAGCTCAGCTGCAGCGAGGAATCCAAGCAACGTATCAGAAGTGCCTAGAGCTCACAGGAAAGAGTCACTGCAGCATGGCTGCCACTGCGAGGGACTAACAGCCCAACGGGGACAGGGTTTGCTCCACAAAGGCAAACAAACCCAGAGTCTGGACAGACCTCACTCTGCAGCAATTCACACTAGTTTAGTCTTTTAAAAAAATGAATCTCCCAACAACCTCTTTCCCTGCAATGCCTCAGCTGGAAGGTTAATCCTCTCGGATTGAAGCAACAGCCCAAAGTTACTGTCTGAGTTTCCAGGGCTTGAGCTACTCCAGAATATGAACTTGTCAAGTTACAGCTTACACTAATTTACTTTGTTTGGCAATGAACAATGTCAGAACTTAACATGTAGACAAAGCTGTTACATGATTTATGCTTCAGAAACATCACCATACCTTGATTTTAAACTCCAGTTGAGAGTTGATGGTGTACATCATCTCTGTCCTTTCCATCTTCCGAGCACCTTCGTTGCATAAGCGCACCAGCTACAAACGAGACGTTTATTTAAGAGCTTTAATGCACTTGAGACTCATACTATAAACTTTTCTACCTTTATAAAACGCACTTCTGGGGAGGCAAGAAGCTTGCAAAGGACCTGAGGTTTTCATACTGTGTCACAGTCATGATGTTTTCAAGCCCAGACTGAATATGTCCTCAAGTGACCAGCTCTGCTGTGAGGCTGGACTGGATGTGCTCCTGAGATTCCCCTCAACCTGGACCATCCTACAATAATGGGAGTTATTCTTCCTTCAGGGGAGTAAGTTCAGCCCAAAGAGCTGACCAAGAAGGGTTATAGCTCCCTGATTCAAGTTACTGATCAGCTCCAAAACAACGCATCAATGTGACACACGGCCACATCTGCCAAGTGCACCAACTCACTCCTAGAGGAGTGTCCCAAGGCAAATGTCTTGGCACCATCCTGTCAAACTACAGCAACAGGATCCCAGAAAAACCTTCCCTGCAGCTGCCCTTCAGGATGCAATTTTAAAGCAGTTTTGCTGAAGCCTGCACACGGGGCTGGGGAGCACATAATTTACAGCTCTCATGCTTCAGTGCTCCTCCTATTGCATTATGTATGCATTGAAAACATCAGTTTTCCCCTTAAAGCAGACGAGGATGCTCGAGGCTCAAGGTAAATCCAGTCCCAATGCAAAGAGAAAGATTGTGTGAGAAAGAACCCCCGAGAACTAGACATTCCTCAACAGTCCATGATGCACTACAGTTTCTGAAGTTCTGAGATCCTGGAGGCAGAGAACAGCCAGTCCTTAAAACGCTGTACTATGAAAAGAACACCTAAGGATCCCATTGCCAGATTCTAAAGATATGAAACAGATGGACTGGCATTGCCCACCCATCTAAACAGAAAGGTAATCTGACTGCTCAGGTTCAAATGGAAGGAACCAGAATTTATTGTCCAAGGAAGTGCTGTTGAAATTCAGAGTCCGTGCATGGAAAAGGGACTTGTGTTCTGCCTCCATCAGTGATCCTTGGCAAAAAAAATGTGACTACACAAGAAAGGAACAACTTTGAACACCTGACAGAAGGTGATCTGGTTATCTCACAATAAAAGCAGAAGGAATGCTGAGGTCTGCTTAGAAGAACTCAGACTTTCTCTATTGTCAGGAGAGTGTTTTGTCTTTTTTCTGTGTGCTTCTGTTGGAATGACAGGCAGCAAACAGAATACGTGTATCCAACTACACAATGAAACAGGCAAACAAAATGAGTCATAAACACGAGGAGTCACTCTCAAGTGATTAACAAGAACCAGAAGCAGCCACTTTCTCCCCGTGGATTGTTGACAAAAGCATGTAGTGCAATTTGGGAAGGAAAACAGTCCAAGCAGCGAAAAATGCTGCACCCAGAGGAAAGTCTCAAGCCCTTACCTTGCTCACTTCCTTCAGAGCTCGCTTGCAGTTCTCGTATTTTGATGAATCCTTTGGGGTTTTCTGACAAATGGTCTGAAATACAACGCTGGTTACTCCAGAGGATAAGGAAACACAGACTGCAATGAACACAGGACTGTACACACATGCTAACCGAAATCCAAGAGGTGAAGTCCCAGCTGTGACTAGGATAACTCAGGGACCACCAGGCCACTACCTCCTGGTGCTCAGCAACCCCTCCCTGAAAGCTCTATGGAGCAAAGTCCTGTTCTTCACCCCCTGGCCAACCTCCATCATGGCACCACGGTGAAGAGGTGGGTCCTACCCTTCCCTCTCTTCACTAGCTTTCTGCAAAGCACAGGAGCAGCCGACAGCAGCTGCAGCCGTACAGTGCCAGGACCTCCCTGACTCTCAGCCTGCAGCTTCTCCTGCAAGTGGAAGTGCCCATTTACAAGTGGTGCTTGGCATCACATTACTCTGACCTCTTGGTGGAAGGTACTTCCAAAGGATTAACAGCAAAGGCTCTTAAGGCTCTGCTGTTACATGCACTTTTCAAAAAGCCATGGAAGGGAAGACAGCTGCAGCCCCCAAACAGAGGGAGTGCTGCAAAGTGAGAAGTAAATCCCACCTATGGCTTACAGACAGCAGCTATAACTATTGACAGAGTTAGAGGGGAAGATAGAACAGGCATTGTGAATCAATGACAGACCAGCTAAAGCACTTTTTCAATCGAGAAATGAAAACACAGTAAGATATTTTACATTAAATTAGTCTGGTTTCATTATGACCCTCCCCTGCGAATGCAGTTGGAGCCATATTTCTGGTATCAAAGCCTGAAGAAGCCAATTCACTTTGAAGTCTCAATATAAGGTTTACATAACCATCCCCAAGAAAAACAAACACAACTGAAAGAGTGGAAAATAAACACTTGGTTTGTTTGTTTAGATTCTTTCAACCGAAGAGAAGAAAGAGACAAAGAAAAGCAAAAAAAAAAAAAACAAACCAAGAAGGGGAAGACACACACAGTAACACACCAAAGTAATAGTGGATTACTGCTCCACTTTTAACCTAGGAATGCACTGCACAGAAGAGAGCAATGAATGGGAATGAACTAGCCAGGCAACTCAGTCCATAGTCAATCAGTGCACATTTGGAGTCTTGTTTCTGGATCCAGCCAAGCCAGAGCCTGAGCCTTGGTTTTAATCTGCACTACTGCAGGTGGTCCTGCTCATAAATTGAGTTGTGGCACCTTAACTGAAACACCATGAATCTCAGTGTGAATTCTGCCTCACAAATCCTCACGTGCATCACTTCACCATTCCCAAGAGCCCGGTGACCTGCACACAGACACATCCATGTTCAGGAATGGCTGCTCTGGCCTCCAGATGGAGGCTACACCATCATCCTCTCAAATAAGTGTCTCAACAACCCTGTTCCTGAAGGTGAGTGCTGCAAAAAGACCCTCACCCACCCCACATGACAGGAAGGCTTGGGTTCTAAACTGCAGGGTTTAACATTCATCCTAACACTTGGCACAATTTTTGTGCTGGTCCTCCTTGGTTTCAGAATCATTTGACCCTTTGCTGTACATTTTTTTTCTGTGAGGATGTCTGAATGTTTGATTTTTGAGTGGGAGCTGAGGAGCAGGAGGCACCACTCACACTGAGCAAACACACCACAGACCGCTACCTACAGCCCTGCGCTAAGAGACAAGAGACTGGATGAACCAGAAACTGAACGCAGAAGGATGGGAACAGCAAAACAACGTGCACCAAGGAAACAGGGATAAGCAACTGTTCTCACATCCATCAGCAAGGGAAGACGAGTAACCCTCTGCATGGGAAGGATGAGGAAAGAGATCATGGGCAAGTTCCGGCAGTCCTCGTGGGCCTCGATCCGTGACAGCGCCTCTTTAAATGCTGGATTTGTGGCTCTGAGGGCACAAAGAGGGACAGAATTAAATGGCATGTTTTACCCCAGAACTGTGAAAGCTGCTAGACTGTAAATACATCACGATCTTATGAACAGGAAGGTGTGATTTGAAGCAGGTCCATCAACTAAAGCCTTCAACTTTGTTTACTCAGATATGCAGGATCAGTAACTGGCATTTAGGGGCCCCAAGTTCTCCCCCAGCACAAGCACTGGATGAGTGCAGACAGAGCCACATGGCACGTGCAGGGACCCCACAGCTTCAGCACCGACTGAACCGTAGGGATGAGTGCAGGGGCTGCCAGACAGAGCCACAGACAGAGCCGGGGGATGCGGCCAGGCCTCTGCTCTCAGGAACCGGCACTGCAAAGGGAAGCTGAGCATGCCCATGCACGCTTAGTTGGAAGCCCCAGGTACCACAGCCAGCTACTCCCTCCTACTGTGATTTTGCAATCCTGTTCTGAGATGGGTTCTTACAGTAGTTTCTGCAGTGTCCTCTGCTGATAGACCTCGTTGGTGCAGTATTTGACATAGGGGTCAAAGGTTGAGGACGTATGCTTTTCAACTATGTCGCTGATGTCATCGATGAAGATGTTGTTCTGATGTCTCGCTTCAAGTTCTTTAAAGAACCTGTGTCAAAAGAAAATAAATCACTCATCTTTAAAAAAGAACATCAGACTTTCTCTCACAGTATCTCACACTTCACCTGACACCACCCCTGGCTTTTGTGAACTCATGACAGCTTGAAGAGTTTGTGGCTTTGTCAGAGCAGGGAGGGATATCTTCACCCCACACAATTGCAGGGGTGGTGGTGTCACGTGGCAGCCTACAGCGGGAGAGAGGCTGGCAGAGTTCCTGCCCGTTCTCCAGCTGCCAAGACCCAAACTGGACTGGTTTGACTCGAATTTCCAGTAACGGGCTTGGAAAAGAAACAGAACAGCTTCAAGCATCAATGCATTTCCTCTTGCAATAAAGGAAGGGTAACACCAGAAATGCTCCATGAAGTAAAGTTATGTGTGAACTGCTAATCAAAGAACAAAAAAAGATAGAGCAGCCTGAGCTGGACGAGGTGCTCACATACCACACGCTTCAGCCCACCAGTGAAAGCAAACATGGGGTGGGAACAAGGCAAATGGGAACAGAAACCTAAACATGCTTATTCTAAGAACTTCCCTATGGTTCATCCTCTGTTCCATATGTGAGTCCCTTTGGCCTCTGAAAGCTTTCCACCCATTTCTCTATTCTGACTTTTACCAGAAAACAAGAGCCTTAATTAAGGCTGTGATGTTGATTATGAACATCTCCCTGCCTGGGGTGTAAGAGCTCACACAGATCACTGCAGTTACCCACACTGACACCCAGACAGCAGTGCAAACCTCACAAGTCTAGAGGCTGCTGAAAGTCTCTCATACACTAGTTTTGCTTGCAGCCTCTCTCCAAGGTGATTCAACTTGAAGACTCTGAACTCCCTGGCGTAAAGCATATAAAAGTTCAGGCAACCCTTGGAAGCCATGATTTCACACCAGCCTGAAGGACTGTCACACACTGTACCTGGTCCCTTTACTACATTTCCTCATCACTAACACTGCCTCTTCAAAACCTGTCACCTTGCAGCGTTGCATTTGTTTTAAGAACCAATGTTCTCCATAGTGTGTTTTACAAACCAACCTCAAACATGGAAGAGGAGGAGAGGATGGCCAAGAGCTTGTCACACAGGGTTGAACAACACGAGTTAACTAACACTGAGACGTGTTCAGGTGTACTTAGGAGCGTTTGCCAGGCTCTCACTCGGTCAGTCACAGTCAGAAGGATCCAGGCAGGTGCTTTGGTCTGGATTTTGTGTTTGGTTTTCCTGTTCCAGTGTTCTGGTCCAATTATTGCAGATTGAGCTGACTGATTTTTATCAGTATTGTCATTTAATGAAAAACAGGATGGTGCCTACAAATAGACACCAAGCTGCTCAGTGCAGAGCACAGCCTGCTCCTCTCCTCCCCTGAAGCGGTGCAGCAGCCTCTGATAGCCCTGACACCTCTGGAAGGCTGAGCCCTCCAGCACCCTTCTGTCCTCCACACACCTCCAAATCACAGAGTCTCTGATTTCTCACGAACAACAGCAGCTACACTTCAACCCCTGACCACCATACCAACTGCAGCTGACTGGAGTTTGTTTCTGCTGCTCTCAGACATGTTTATAGTTGGGAGAACTTCTCAGTGTGCTGCCAATTTACTTTGCTCAGGAAATGAGGAAATATAACATCTCTTCCTGCTGTATGTTATGGCACAGCACTGGACCACGCTGGGCTACAACTTCCACTGTTAGCATTTATCTGGTGCTTCATCTATGACATCAGTCACATTCACTCTAAGGAACAGTAAAAATCTTGGACAGGAGAAAGAAGAGAGGGAAAGAGAGAGGCAGCACAGCCAAGTCCCATCCCCCACAGCACATCCTCCAAGGATCATTTCCTCTGGAAATCATGCACCAACATTTGGATCACAAGTCGTCCTTTTTTGCATCCAATGTGCTAATTGCTGCACACAATCAGGGAAACAGACTCACCGTATTCACTCCAACTTCCAGGACAGTTTCTGTCAAACATCAGCACTGAGTGATGGAGTGATTGCATCCAGTTTAATCAACTACCAATTAGTTGTGCTGTGTGCCTGGCTTTTTTGGCTTAATAACAAGGGGATTTATTTAAAGCATCTGTTTCCGTTAAATCCAGAACTTTTCTGGTTAAAGTCAAAGCCAATTAAGTGAAAGCTGAGCAGCATTGTAAGAGAGCATTTGATTTCTCTCATCTTACCCTTATGCCGTTAGAAGAAACGTCCAATTTCTGATACTCCCAAGCTCCCCCTCCCCTGAGGACTCTCAAACACAGGTTGAACTCATTTCCCTTTTGTTCCTTTTATTAGCACGAGATGTGAAACACTGGAGAGCTCACCCATGCTGGACTCTGACCAGCCTTTATGACAAGAGTTTCCTCCTTAAAGTGGCTCCTGATGGTCTTCCCATGTCTTCAGACAGGCCATTAACAAGCTGATAATCTCCATCAGGAACAACACCCCAATACCTGCTCAGGGAATTTTCTTAGAGCCCTGTTTTTTTCCCCTACTCATTGGTACTGTTGCCATCAACAACTCACATCCACAACCTTCACAGAAACTCCAGCAAACTCAGCTGTGTAAACACAAACGTGCAGTGCTACATGCAGTGTTCCAGACTGTTCCAGGCTGTTCACTTTCATAAGGCCTGAACTAAGGTCTCATTCACAACTGCAAAACTCCCATCAACACCAACAGACACCGTGAGGAAACAGAAAAAACAAAGGCCCTAACGTCAGTCATTGTGGTTGATGCTTCTTCTCAACACTTACTCTCCCTTCACTTTATTCATACACTTAATAAAGCTATTGACTGAGCAGGAACTACACTCTTAGGACTATCTGGATAGTCCAAAATTACCTTGCACTGGATCATGAAAGCTCTCACTGGGCAGGTCAAAGAGTTCTTAACTAGGCAGCCCAAGTGAAGAGTTGGGAAAACAGGTATCTCATGGAACCAGTTATTGTTCTGGATCAAAACCCACGCAGACACAAACCACAGCACACAAAAGGAACATAAAGAAAGGTCAGAGGTACTGCAAAAAAACTCTGAATTGATTGTTTACATCAAGGGTCACTTCAGAAGAAAAGTGACCCCAAAGTCTTTGTGGTGGGTGAGACTGGGAAAGAACAGACTCGGCAGAAACCCGTCTGAAGCAAATGTGGAACATCAGAAGTCACCAGAAGCAGTTGATCAGCACCCTAAGACAGCTAAGAGGAAAAAAAACCCTATTCTGACACCATTTGATTGTATTTGCAGAAGGACAGAGCGCACACACTGCACGGCCAGGCTGCTGCGAGGGACAGATGGCACGGTGTCATTAGGCTTTGGCACGCAGCTTATGCAGCAGTCGTAACATCAAGGCTCTCCAGCCTTTACCTGACTTTTTTTCCTGCTGTTTATGGTACTCATTTTTTGTCTCCTGTGTGTTGATGCAATTCTCCATTGCTGACCATTCTGGACGGTGTTACTGCTTCTCTCTGTCACAAGCCATGGCCACTGAAAGTATCAGGCTGTCACCATCAAAGCCATTCTCTAGGTGGAAGCGATCTGAGGGCTGACTCCTACATCACTTACTTCAAAGTATAGTACTATCATTCCTGTTTAATGCTTTCAAAGTTATAATGACCTATATACCTGGCATAAAGAAGATTACCATGCAGTTTAGCTTCTCAGTGATGCTGTTGCTAACACATTACTATTGAGTAACAGAAAAAAGCCACTGGAGTGGAAGCAAGTGCCATTTAACTTCTTCCTCCTAGACATAAGGGAACTGGAAAAACAATTACTGATTTCAGATAACTTCTGATAAAAGTAATTAAAAACTCCAATTAGCTTCTCCAAAGCCGAGTCTTCTCATCAGCAATAGCTTTCTTCTCATCAGGAACAGCTTAACACTTGCACCACAAATCACTGGGGGGTGGGATGGGGGGATGTGCAGCGTGTGTGTGAAATTAAACCAGCAAAAATGTCGAAAATGACATCCTTATTTCCTTAGTTTTTACACTGAACCAGAATCAGAGCTTTTAGCCAGAAAGAGATTAAAGCGCAGGACTGTGTCCACAGGGGTTTGAAACCAGTGCTTGTTACAGGACTTACCACAACCTAAATAACGGCAAATAAAATATACACACAACTATATTTACCAGGCAAGCACTGCAAAGCCAACTTCCCATAAAAACACCTTCTATTAGGCAACAGCCACCAAGCACCTACAAAGCCAAATGAGGGGAAAAAAACCCAAAAGACTGGTCTATTGGCTCATTCTGCAACAAACTGGAAGAGCTCTCAGCAAGCCTGCCCACAAGCGACTGTCCCAGTGGTAAGCCACTTGCCTTTGCAGCTAATCACAGTCCTCTGGCAGGAACCCAGAACAAGAAACAAGCCATGGCAACCCTGCCAATATATCCTGTTACGAGGAGATTCCTGAGATAGCAGGTCAGTGCTCACAGCACCTAGCTCAATAGTGTGCATTTCACATCACCAACTCTTGAGTCCAGCAATTAATACCCACTGACAAACGAACCCACAAAGGACACCCTGTGCCACCAGACATGCCAATCTTCCTGATCAATTACAGGGACACCACAACAGGAGCCTGCATTTTAAAAGCCTTTCCCATGCTGAACAAAGTAGTGCTTTTATCCTGATGAGATAAAGTGAGGTGCTTCTGCCTGTCTCCCCCAGGCTGAGAAACTGCCCACATGCTCGCTTGTCACGGACAAAGACCATACAAATGGCTCTGAGGCTCTCCAGGCAGAGGGACAGGCTGCTCCCATGCAACACAGCTGTAGAACAGCCTAGACACAGGGTGAGCAGAGGGAACAGGGATCCACACACGCACGGCTTCCCACGCTCTGCAGGCCTGGGCTGCCACCAGCAACACAGCTCCACCAGCACGCCTGAGCAACAGGCAGTGCTGGGGGTGTTACTGCACGTGAGACATCCAATCCATCTCGAATCCATCCATTCTTCTCTGGGAAGAAATGTTTGTTACTATAAAAACATGAACCATACAAACCCCGTAACTTAAGCACTGCTTTGTCTTGAGGGAAACCTATCAGCCAGGGACCTCTCCACCACAGCCTAGGGATGATGGTGACTTTAGAGCATACGGGAAGCTCTCCAGAAGGAGTCTGGAACACGTCAGCTCATTTCAAGTGACAGACTCCCCCAGCAGGCCCAGAAAGATGCCCTCTGAGCCCTGTGGCACTGCCGTGGCCACACACCTCCCGCAGCCCTGTGCCAGTGCCAGGCTGCCAACGCTCCCAGGTTAATGTTTCTCCCAAGGGCACCTGTGCCAGGCTGACAACTGCCTAACTTCCCTAACTGAAGCAAAGCAAGTGCAAAGTCCAAGAGTGCTGCTGGCCACGTGGTGCTGCTTTATGGCCCCGCAGGGCTGTTTGAGGCAGAGCAGCAGTGTCTGGCACGGGAGAGGCCAAAGGCAGTGGCAGAGCCCATCCCGGCAGAGGCCAAGGGCAGGGCACATGCTGTGACGGACAACATCACAAGGTTTCTCTCTGCCACCGCAGGCACTTCAGCCTCTTTCTTACACATCTGTAGGAGAAGTTACCAGGGCAGCAAGCCATCACACACACGATTAAAGGTATGGAGAAAGCCGTGGGTTTCAGTGCTGCTGCCCAGAAAGCTGCCTTTCCTGTAAAATGTGTAAGTAAACATCTGTGTACGTGACCTTCATGTTGCTCCAGTCCCACCCAGGGCAGAAGTTACAGTAGGGCAGGAAGGACAGATAAAGCCACACTTGGGCAGGCAAGGTTTCCTAGCATCCAGCACTGCCCAGACCAACCTCACAGCTGCCCAGAGCAATGTGGTGGAACCCATCTATCTGCAGTGAGAGCTTCCAACCCATGGATCTGAGGTTTAACATCTCATTTAAACAAAGCACATCGTCCCAGTGATGCATGAGAGCAGCCAAGGGAACATACATATATCCTCCCACTGTGACAGTCTTGCTAAACAGATACTTCTAGACTTACTAAGGACTTGGGGCCTTTTCAAAGCTGCACATTCTTTTTATGCAAGAAGAGCAATGGCAGCTCTCTGAAACCAGAATGACCTCTTGAAGACTTATCTCTCAGTCCCAACTAAGGAAGGCTGCTGCTTCAGTCCTTATCAGTCTCTGTACAAGGAAAGCAGCGATGCAAGTTGGAGTTAACTGTTGAACTTGCACTTTAATACCAAAGCAATGCAGAGATAAATACAGTTTTCCTCTTTTGTGCTTCCCACAGCAACAGTGAACCAGAAAATTAGAGAAAGGTTCCTAAGCTGCTACTAGAAGAAACCCCACAAACCCCAAAGCAAAGCATGACTGAGAGGATCCATGTGGGCACTTGTCAGGCTCCCATTGACAGCGATGCTCTGCGGGGAAGGATGCCGAAACACCTACTGGATAAATGGCTTTGGGTTACAGCTGGAAGGCTTTAACATTTCTAAGTACTTTTGTTCTGTCCTTAAATATAAATATTCACATAAATAAGTCCATGCAGAGGTTAGGCTACAGAAGAAGAGCCAGAGGCTCCAAGAAATCAGCTCTAAAGGCTGCTCTGAGACTATTATTGATTTATTTTAAACAGAAGAGTATGTTTATCTAATATCCAGATAGGTTTCAGTACAAATAAATCTTATAGCAGGTGGCAGCTTTACCACAGCTGTGGCAATGCCAGCTTCCACAGCTCTTCCCCATCTTACTCCTTTTCCTATCCTGCTCTTTCGGGCACGTCACCACAACTGCTCAGAGGCTGGCATCTGATGGGATCTGGGAGCTGCTCCAACAGCGAGCTGAGGGAGATGACTAGGTTGGCCTGTACATTACTTTTCAGCTACATCTTGTCTGGCTGGCAGCTGCCTGCACTGAGGGGGGTCATGGGACAGGGGAAAACCCCCACTGCAAGCACCAGAACTGGACCTTTTACACCAGCATGCAAAAGGGCACAAATAGATAAACTCTGCCATGCTGGCCCTGCAACCAGGGCTGCAGAAGACTTTCTGAAGAAATATAAGTTTTATATGCAACTAATATTTAAATTTCACATATCCATCGCTGGGAAAAAAATGCATAAGGACAGTTTATGTTCACACGGTACAATCTGTTAGAGTGACACAGCAAGTTTACTCTGGCTTCTGGTTCCAAATAGTTTTAATAACTGACTTCAGGCTTAGGCTGGACTCAATGGTAACAGATGCACAACTGCAAATCTCTGCCAACGCTTTGTGCCACTTGCAGGGTCTCTGAAGACTCTCAGCCAGCCTCTCCACAAGTGATCTTTCACAGCACCTCTACATGCGCATGGAGGCAAAGATAAAGACACCTGAGCAGAGAGTAGGAAACTAACAGGAGCTCTATTTCATTTCACAGAGGAGAGCACAAGCCAGAGACAAGCAAATTGTGAACAGATTCTGTTTTCTTTATGATAAGCTGGTGTCCTTTCAGAGGGGCTCTGACACAGAGGACACCATCTACAGCACTGGAACAGGACCAAAGGGAATGTACCGAAGAACTTCTCTTACTACTCCAAACCAATGTAACATTAAGACAGACTGCTCTCAGAAAACCCATGGCTTAAACACATCCCCAGTGGCAATCCCCCTCCAGCTCTCTATCAGCAGTAAAAATCTTGGGCTGAGAAACCTTTCCCCAGGCAGCAGCCAAAAAAGCACTTGCCTGCTTTGGTCTGTGACTGCAGGTGACACATCACTGCTACGGGAAGGAAAGCTCTGGGATCAAAGTCTAGGGTACCATGGAGGGCAGTGCTGGGCACTGTTTGTACAGGTAGCTGCCAGGCCTTTACTAAACCAACTATTATACAATGGACATATATGCACAAACATTTCCTTTTTTTTACGAAGAAAAGAGTTGAGACACCAACATTCTCTTCAGTTCTGTTCACCCAAGAAAACGAGCTGAGGGAAGTGTGCCTGTGCTCAGCCTCCGTGCTCCTGAGCACTGAAGTCCCATATCTAATCTCCTCTCCAATAAGGAAACTAAATTACAAACGAACAATCCCTGGGTCAGGAACACGAGTACCACCTGCATGTTCATCTCAGGTTACTGTTTACCAGTGCTGCTAGTCATCTGCAAGGAAACAGCACATTTCAGCTGCCAGAAGAACCCTCTAAACAAATAACTCCTAGACAGTAAAGCCAAAGAGTTCAGCAGCCAGCACTGACGTCAGAACCCTGCAGGAAGCAACCTGAGGAAACAGGGTGAATGCACTGTCCCAGGTCACTGATACGATGCAAAGCCAACAAGGTGTTCGGTGGGCACCTAAAATCTGAAGACTCACTGCTCCACAATATACCCTCCAGGATTCCTGGAATCTTCTGACAATCAAGAGGCCCCACTGGCAGTAAAAGCAGTTCATGGGAGAAAGGCCAGAAGCACAGATGGTGAGCTGAGCAGCACTCTGTACCCCACACAACCCAAGCACCAGGTATGGTCCAAGTGCTCCCCAGTACTGCTGGGGATCACTGGAGAAGGGGTTCTCCTTCTTGTTCCCATCACTCTGTCCCTCACTATCCAGCATTACAAATCTCACAAAGAAACTGAGCAACAGAACTCTGAAAGTAAACGTTTTGAATGCCTGGTTAACTGATACACACACTCTCAAACACACACAGACACTGCATTTCCCTATGGAAAGGATGAAGCTGCACCATCTGAAGTATGTTGGAATGAGGTGAAACATTAGCCTCACTTGGCAAAAAGTGCTGTGAGAGAACTCACCTGGCTCCTAACACACATTCACATCTATAAAGTTAAATGGAGATACTCAGACAAACTGTGAACCCACCTGACAAACCCACACGGGCTTCTGGCTGAAAAATCGAGTTTCAAAGTCAGAACCTGTCTAAATATTTTGCATTCGTGTCTTTTTCTGCTAGTACTGATCTTTTGATACTCCACGAGCTTCTTCCTTTTGCTGGCCTAACGGCAGAAGGAGAAACAAAATGCTAAAGCCTTCCTTTCTCCTACCAACTCCATGGTTTGAGCTGTCAGACCGATTGCTCTTCAAGGCATTTCCCTGTAACTCCCCTTTCCCCAGCCAGGCTTTTGGCAATCTGACCTCTTCTGCACCATGCACTGGTGCTGGAGTGAGACAGATTGCACAGTGTTCTCAGGCTGCACAAGCTTTTCTCTCTGGTTAAACTGGCCCATGGCAGCCCCATCCGACGGGTCTGTGCCTCAGGTTGTGGTTTCTATGATTTTGTGTTCTGTCAGCTGTGAGCTCCCAGTCACACAGAGACACAAATAACCAATACAAGACTTCATCTCTCTGAAGCCACCTTACAAGATGTTTTCATAAACCAACTGTACGCTCTAAGCTGCCCAAATTACTCAGATGGACTCTTCTTTGTTAAGACACATTCCAGTGAGCTCCCAAAAGCAGAGCTGGTCTCTGCTGTCTGTATTCTGCACTAACAAAGGCAGCTTTGTTCCCTCAGGAGTGACCTTGCCATGCATTTGAAGCCTATCTCTGTTTCTGGAGAGTTTCCATCAAACATGTTCCAAGCTAAAGTTCCCAGAGACAAGCTTTAAGCAATTGTGGCTGGAGATAGTATTATCATCAGTTCATGCTCTTCAGCTCACCCAACTCCTGTCTGAGCAACCAAAGCCACTGATAACTACACTCAGGCTCGGACTGATGTTTTTTAAGTAAAGGCTGCTTAAAATACAGTGTAATGGGGCAGATGCTCAATTGTGTTACAATTTTATAACCGATGACTTCTGATACCTGGAAAGACCTTGACAATGCAAAGCAACAGGCTGGAGATATGAAGCAAGAGCCTCTCGTTTTAGCAAAATCACTTTGGTTATTATTTACACAGATCAGGTTGCAGAAAGCCAGCACCGAGTTTTGCTACAGTTCAGCAGCATTGCATAACTTGGGAAACAAAATATGTTTTCATTTAAGTTTAAAAAGGAGTTACAAATTCTGTTTTTACTCCAAGTTACAAAACATCAAGTTCTCAAACCATTAGACTTTCCAGACAAGAAAGAACAAGATTATAATTTTAGGCTAGTGTGGTATTTTTCCACTCTTCCCCCTCCACCTCCCCAGCACTTCCTTTGAAGACTATTAATCAAAAGGGCTGCAAGAATTCCCCTAAAAAGATTGCTCTCCCCACCCCCATCTCTGCTTTAAATGTTTTAAGTGATAAATTTAACAATGGATTTAATGATTTGGAAGGAATATTCAACACAGGGAAAAACACAAGGCAAAACTCCAAAGCACAGCTATTCACACAGCTATCCTGGTATGGGCAGCTGAGCAACAGAAACAACCCAAAGCAGAGCAAAGTCTGCAGGCTAATTAAAATGACAATTACCCTCTAATCTTGATGGTTCTGTGACATCAACAACCACCTTACAAAAAAAGCAGGCTGATGATACTTTACTTTTACAATTCACCTTTGACACAAGGAGAAGCCTTTAAAAAGTATTATTCCTTGAAAACAAGGACTTGTGTGGGCTGCACTCCCTGCAAACACTGCTGCCCCACAGCTCTCATGCCTGTGGTGGCTGTGGATTCAGACAACATCCAACTTCTGGCCAAAGACCTCAACTATATGACAGAGAAACAAAAAGGGCAGGAGGATGGAGAAATGAAGGGGTACTGAGTAAGTCCAAACATACACCTACTACACAGCTCCTAAGTTAGGTTTAGACTTGACTCTCCCATGTGTATTCTCCATGAAGCAAAACCTTATTACTGCATAAACTTCAGAAGTCAAACTGCTGTACAACAGATGTAAAATTCCACAGCCTTCATGAGGCTTCTGAGACACAGAAACCAAGAAAGAAGGTGACCAGGACTGGGAACATGAAACCTGACAAGTTCCACAAAGGTAAACGGAGTTAAACGCTAAAGGATTCAGAACATCACAGCAAGACTCTGCATACTAACAAGTGCAACGTTTGACTTCTCATTCATAAACTGTCAGGCCTACACGACTGCTGAGTTTGCTGCCTTGCAGCTGTTCCTTCACCCTTCGCTATCACTGAAGAGTCTGTTTTGTTCACCGCATGCATTTGCTTGAAAGGCACTGTGACCACCAGGAATCACCCCTCAGGTGTAATCGTTTTCAGTGTAGCTTTCTCATCACTAGATTCAAACTGACAAGCTTTTGTATGTGCAGAAATGCTCTGCTACACTTACTTTTTGCTGGCTTCGTAAACATCCGTGATGTTGGAGAAGAGGTGATGGCTCTCTGTTTTGGTCATTGTGAGGCTCAGCTCCCTGGAATTCTTAAACATTCGGATGAGAATCTCCAAGCTCAGCAAATAAGAATGCTCAGATGATATCACTTCAAATATTGCCTGTAACGTGGAGGGGGGAAAGAAAAGACTTATCATTCACTAGGCTTTTTTGTTTAAAAAGCCCAAACAAATAAACAAAGGAAGGAAAAACGTGGAAGAGAGATGCAGAGAAAAGTTATCAGATGTGAGCTAGAGATTGTAACACAGATATCCATTCCCACGATAGCTGCATCATTGTGATTTCATACTAGAAAAAAATCCACTTGGATAAAAGACATATTCAGGCTTTTCAAGTGCAATGGCAGAGTCTGAAGACAAAGCCCAGGGAGGGGGATTACTCCCCAGTCACACTCCTAGTGGGGGCTCTGGTTGGTTGGGTTGGGTTTTTACATTTAAAGCAACCCAACCATGCCTGTTTGTGTGGAATTAGGAAGTTTCCAGCTGTGGCCCAGTTGGAAGTTTCCTATCAGTCATATTACTGCTGAGCAGCCAGTGTTTGCTTTTGCTCTTTTTAAACCGAAGCTGCCAAGTCGTTTCCTTGAAAGCACTCTTGGGTAACAGCACTTGGCTCACCCAAGCACCTACAGGAAAGCAAAACCCTTTGCAAAATTCAGGCTTTAGCCACATACTCACAGTGGTGACTTGGTTGCTTTAAAACATCAAGTTGAGTGCAGAAATCTACTCATGTTAGACATCATCTACCTCTCCAGGCTTTATTTACTCTACATCCAATAGAGTTCCCATACGCTTACACATGGAAATAATCACTGTCACAAACTCCAACAAGTCACACTTGTCATCAGTGCAACACAACAATTGTTAACACAGCATAATACCATCAGCAGAGGTAACAGAACTGATCTCACTATAACTAAGAAAGGATTACGAAACCATCTTGACTGTGACATCCAGTGACCACAGGACACTCAGAGGCACTTCCCAGGTGGTTGCTAACAGTGTTTCTGAGTGACATCTGAAACCACACTGTGGTTCACTTGCATGATATCAAGGTAAGCAGATGTGAGTTGGAAAAAATAATCTGATAGGCTATAAAAAGCAGTTTGAAGAACAGGTAAAGAATAACTGATACAAGGCAATTCAAAAGAAACACAGCAAAAGACAACTTGGTTGTGCAACTGCCTGTTAAGGATACCTACTTGTGCTCCCTCAGAAAGAATGGGCTTCTAATAGTCCAGTCTAAAACCACTCAGGCTTGAAAACAGTTTTGGTTACATTGAAGACTTTACATTTAAAAGGCATCTAAAGAACTTCTTCCCTTTGAAGGGATGTAAATATGAGTGGGGGAAACATCAACTAGAGGCTCTTAAAGGACATGAGTGAACTAAACGCTTTGTGTCTCAAAGCTTCCCAGCAGAAGGCAGAAAACCAGAACAAATGGCCCAAACTGCTGCACACTCCCTTCCTAAAAACGCAGACAAAGAAATGCAGCTTTATAAAAAACCCCAACAAACTGTCATCTAATTCTCACACATGCAACACAAGGTGCTTCTGTATTTCATGGACCAATGCCACAACTGCAGGTCACACAGCTGAATTGATACCTGAGCCTTGCCATACACACATGTGAACTTCACACAACATGCCAGTCAGGTCTCAGTCAGCTACATTCACTGAGGTACCTCCTGGGGCAAGGTGAAGACATTGGAACGAATGACCGTGGCAGATAATGCTACAGGGCTGCTGGGAAATAAAGCAGGTGGGTTTTTTTTCCTGTTGAAGGACATACCTCAAGAACTGCAGGGATATAGCTGGCTAGGTCAGGCTATTCTTTTCAACACCTCTCATTCATTTTTATAAAGCCCCTGTAAGTAAGGAAGGAGGGTAAAACAAAGTGGATAAAAGGAGTAGAGAGGAAAGTGGATAAAGAGGACAAAAGGAGCAAAGGGAGAGGGACAGAGAGAGAAGACAGAACTGCATCAGTAATTGCTGCTGTTGGCTGCACTGTTGACAGCACTGGTGCAACTACTCCCTCTCAGTGTGAAAGGCAAAAGTTTAGCCACAAGAGTTGTTCCCACTTGTTCACAGGATTAGTTACAACTAGGAGGCATCGTAAGAAGCTGCTGCTGTTTGTTCCTCACTGCCTCCAAAAACCTCTGTGCCACCTCCTACCCTCTGTGAAGGGTTAATTGCGCATCTTCCCCTGGAGCCAGCACAGGAGGAAGCCCTCCTCCAGCCAGAGCCCAGGCAGGGACACACACAGCAGCAGCAGACAGGCTGTGTTTATTTATTTTCCCCGGAGGGAGTAGACACTTCACTGCAGGACAGGAAGCAGCGTGATGAACTTGTCTCCTTATCAACAGAGCACCACATCAAGCATGCACCGCATCCCTACAAAAGCAGCAGAAGAGGAATGTGCTGAAGGGTACCTCTTGTCTCTTCCTTTCCTCCTGACTGATGGCTTCTGATAATCCATTTTTCTTCACCTAAAATTAAATAAATCAAAACTTTTAATGTCTTTTGTAGAAAAACGTGACCACGAGACCCAGGCCCATGAAAACACTGCACTAAGCACTCAGCTAAAGATCTGCCCACTTCAGAGAGGCTGCAATGAACTGGTAGAAATTAAGAAATGAAGCTGTTAACATCTGTCACTTGACTTTGTTGAAAGCAACTAAATAATGTCTTTAACAACTATCCCGAGACACAAAGGCAGAACTACTGCAAAGGCATGCACAGCTGAACCCTGCTCACCCTGCACCATCCCCCTGGACTTCCCTCACACACAGCAGCACAGAGACTGCCTTCTCCTTACAGAAGTTGTGTCCTGACTGACACATGTACATCACAAGCTTCATTTGCCAAGTCGTCCTGAAAAAATCCCCCTGTCTTGGTTTGACAAACACCCCTAAAGGCACAGAGCACGCAGGTTTCCTGCAGAAAGCATGGATCCACCCTGCTGCCTTTTCCCTCCGTTTCCTAGCACAGTCACTGCTAATAAACACCACACACACGTTACTCTCCCTCTTTCCTATCCCAATACATTGACATTTTCCAGCTGACCTCCTGTTACAATCCCACGCTCACTTTTCAATGCACACTCAGCACGTAATTTCCCCCAAGTTATAAACACAGACTGACAATAAGAGATTCAGATTCCCATCTCCCCTTCTCACAGTGCACTACCTCTTCCCATACACTTCTCACTCCCAACCTTGTAAATCAAGTAAAGACACTGAACAAGTTCTGTGTGCCGGGAAGCACAGAGAACGAGCTGCTTTATTTAACTGTCCACAGGGCACAGGACACATTCTCTCACCCGGGTGACCTTTGGACTGCTTTGCTCTCACAACTAAATTAATGCTTTTGCAATTAGTAGTATTACTGGATAACAATGCATTCCTTCCAAATCACCTCAGCTATTGGACATTTAACTGCTGGTTTGCCTAGAAGGCAGGAAAAAAACCCCAAATTCACTTAATTCTAAGCAAACTTTTTTTTTGGCAACATGAAGCAAATTAACTACAGTTCAAGTGCTTCATTTGTTTAAAAGGAAATACTTTCAAAGCCACATGGGCTGGCCTTCCTCATAACTACTGAATCAAAGAGGGATTCATATTTCAGTACCTTCAACTGCAAAAGGCCATCTACTGCTGCGAGACAGCTCTTCCAAACAGACAGTCTACACAGCCCTACACATCTGGCTGAGGCTTAGTAGCTAATTTCTATTGAAATGGACTGTCTCCACTGCGATGCTTCTTATGCAAAACAAAGGCCAGTAACCGATCAGGACTCACGTGCTCATCTGGCCAAAAACGCAGCTCAGCAAAAACCAGAACAGGACTAAATCCTATTTCAAGTCTTGAGTCACACAACTCCAACTCACTGAGAGGAACTACAAAGCACAGACTTCAATGCTGAGTTTACAGACTGCTTGGATTGAAACCTGTTGTCTCAGGCTTTCTGACAGCACCTCTCTCACAACAGTCACACACACGTGTGTGAACTGCAGCTCTCCTGAGGAACTCTCCCAACTCTCCTGTGCAGCTGAGGCTGAAGCAGCCATCTCCAGTGACAGGCAGGTTCCTAAATTCAATGTGCAAACAGGAGAGCCACGCTTGATTAGTTTTCTTTTTGTCCAGCACAGTTATAAAGTAAAGGAACCCACACAAACCCAGGAACGGATCTTACACTGTGAAATTGCAAAGCACGAACTCCTTTGCATTTTGAAGTTGTATTTAATGTCACCTTACAGCACACTGATTTTTTTTTTGCTTGGCAATTTCAAAGCACATACCCTCAACCAGGCTCTTGTGTGGCCACTCCAGCCTACAAGCACTTGCACTAGAAAAAGGGAGGTGTCAGGTAACCAGGGAAAGTGATTCCAGCAGCAGCAGCATCGGTCTGTATCTACTAAAACTAACTGAGAAAACATGATTTGTGGTTTCTTTATACTGGGGAGTTACCTTACACTTAAAAGCTAAGCCGAGAGCTCCTGACTTGGGTTAGTAGAATCAATAGCTTAGGTTGGAAGACATTCAAGACCATCAAGTCCAACAGTTCCCTCAGCACTACCACGGCCACCACTGAGCCACATCCCTCAGCCCCACAGCTACATGGCTGTGGAATCCCTCCAGGGATGATAAAGCCTAAGCAGCCCCAGGAAATTCAGCTAAATGTGGCTGGGATGCTCGTTTGCATGTTTCAATTACTCCAGTGACTAATTGCACGGTTCCCTGTTCCATCAGTGAATGCCTTGCTTTCAAAGCGAGTCCCCTGAGAAGCAGAGGCACAGTGTGTGGTGCTGCTACAGCGACAAACTGGTGACAGTGCAGAAGATGATCACAACACTGCATACATTACTCCTTACAAACCTAACTGTGCACATGATTTGAGGACTTGACACCAATGTTGGTTATACAAGTCCAGGATGCATTTGTTTGTTTCTGAATAGGTGCAAACTTCTTCATTAAAAAAAAAAAAGGAATAATATTTGGAGACACTTTATGTTTTGGAAGGGCAAAGACAACAAACTCCAGTAGTAAGCAAAAAGCCTTGCTTCAATCCTTCCTTAGACACTCTGCCTGGCCACACAACAATCAATACTCACAACAGACAGCTGACTCCACGTAGATCGCAGGGGCTTGTAGTGGAAAACAACCTTCTCATCCGATTTCTGCTCTCGGGGCTCTGACTCTTCATCAGAATCTATATCCAGAGCTTTTTCTTTATAGTTCTGATACAATACAGCATTTTCTATAAAACGACAACAGTAAGTTAATTGCTAGAAAGTTATCTTAGCTGCTTTCAGAAAAATTAAACCAGTTAAACAATGACAGAAACCAAAGTGTCACTGTGCCCTGCCCAACCTCCGAGAGACAAAGACCGGATCTCATCTGGGATGGACAATGGTGCAGTACAGTAACAATGGGTCACTGTGCCATTGCTGAAAAGATCCACACTGACTGAATTAAAGAACAGACGTGTCCTTTGTCAAGAAAAAAAAAACCCAGAAACTAGTTTTCTCTTCCTTGCTGTGCTGTGCAGTGTTTCATAATTGGCCAGCACTTTACCAACGGAACAAGTGTGTCAGTAGAGCAGAGCCACTCATCTAGAGGGGGATCTCTTTCCATCTACAAGGCCCACTACCCATTCCAGCTTCTATTCTGCCAGCTTTAAATCCCACCTTCACACCTCACTAAGAGAAGGAAATGATACAAACTTCAGAAATTCGAGGTCAGAACTAATCCAAACGAGAACTTCAAAGCTTGCTTTGAGTAAGGGAGAGGCCTTTGAACCTTGAGACAAAACACACTCATTTTGCGTTTCAGCCCCTATTCATCCAGCCACAGCAACGGCAAAGAGGCACAGGGCTGGAGCACAGCCTTGCCATTTCCCAGCCCCCCCTGACCACACACCCTTCTCCAAAGCCGATGGAAAAGGACAGAGAAACTCAAGACCAAAATAACCTACAGACGCATTAAGCTGTCATGAAAGCAAACTCTAAAAGGTGCTTTAGAGATGAGCCAGGCTTTGGACAACATCCCGTCTTCCCCTACAAGTGAAAGGGGGAAAGCAGCAGAAAGTCTGGCTGCTCTCAGGGCGGGTGGTGGATCTGTTCCACCTGCTCAGACCCTGCAGCCCTGGCTGAGCATTATACAAGGTCTGGCCTTTTCTATTTGTTCTTTGGAATGTGTCTATAGAGTTTATACCCTTTTTAAGACAGGAAATTGTGTTCAGCAACTGAATTCTGAGAGGCATTACAGATAAAGTTATTAGCTGGAATCGGTCCAAGACAGAAGGGAGCCATTGGAAGGGAATTTAGAAAACGTCAGGGACGGTGTGAGAAAAGACGAAAATCAGAGCACGACGGGGTGATGCGAACAGAGCAGAGTGAAGAGCTGTGCAATACAGGAAAGGGAAGGTAACACGGCAGCTGGGATGACCTTAAGGATGCAGAGAAAAGCCAAGAAAGTAGCAGTTATTGTAACGAAACCTCCACGGACTCGTGGCCAGGAAAGAATTCCTTTCTTGTTGAAATATTGGGAAAAGCAGCACACTTGGCAAAGCACAGAATAGGCGAGGAACACAAACAGCAGATACAGGGACAGTGGTTTCCTGACACTTAAACTTGGAAGTCCAGGTAGCAAGAAAAAAGGATTAGAGTCAAAGAATTCACTCCAGCACCCTGGCCTTATGCAGAAAGGAGATAAACAGTTGCATGAACCATAAACTCAGAGAATAACAACTCAGGCATCTGCTGCAATGGCTCCAAACCCCTCAGCTGATCCATCACAGCTATGTCTTGCAGCTGGGGAGGTGTGCAGGCAGTCCCAGGGGGAAGGCGTGCAGGCAGTCCCTGCTGCAGGAACACACCTCACTCCTGTCACCCTGCAAGACTCTGAGGCTGCGACAGACAGATGGACCAGCTGTTTTTTAGGAGGGGCAGCAGTTTAAGCTGAAAGGAAGCTCTTCAAAAATACCCCGTTCTATACAACTGCCATTCTATGTTCTGTAAAATAAAGTATGCCTGATGCTAAAACAACGGTCTCATATTTTTGTCAGCATACTGGAAGAAGCCACTTTGACTATGTACAGAAGAAATGTGCACAACGCTCCTGAAGTTCCTTTCTCTTGTGACTGAGCATGTTGTCAAGCCTGGGCAGAAAAGGGCTTACCTTCCCCATCAAACGTCCCTTGTCCTTTCAGCACTTTCTTCTGACAATTTTAACAGGAAAGAGAAACACATGCATTAAAAGGAGAATGCAAAATAAGCAACAAGAAAAAGAACTTCTGTTTCATTTGATACTTAAGGCCCAAATTAACAGCCCCTAATCTACACTCCTCTGATGTGCACCCCTACTCATGAAAACAACTGCTTCATCACAGAGAGTGAGGAGCTACTCCACTTCCCCTCCTCTCACTCACTGTTTACATGTATTTGTCCCAGATGCTTTATTTTTCCCATGTCTCAAAAGCCCAGCCTATCAGCTTTACAGGGGCTCAGTGAGCCTGTAACTCACTCCACTGCCACAGAGATCTGTGCGAGGCCAAAGAGAGCAGCCAAGCAACCAGCGGCTCTTCCCACACTGCAGCGAGGATCTTGGAATCTAACATTCTGAGACCAAAGCAACCCTTTGACATGAACCAGCTGCTTTGGTGTGACAAGTGCTATGGTCTAACGAGTCTTTTTAAAAAAAAAAAATGCTGCTAGCAAAAAGCCAGGACAGTGTCATGTCCTATCTGAAACACAACTTAAAGTGTACTGCCAAAACCGCACCACCCCAACCAGCCCCTCAGCCCCCAGCCCCAACACCCAGCACCCCAGCCCCCAGCAGCACTTCACAATTCCATCAATTCCTCATTCACCACTTGCAGCACGTTCACAAAAGTTTCCATGACTGTAACTTTTCATTTGGCTGGATATTATCATAAAGCTGATAATGATGTTAATGGCTGCAGCATTAGCCCTTGGCCCACAGGACTTCATGCCACAATCCCAAACACTCTGTGGAAACTTACCAATGTTTCTTTTAAAGTAATAAAATTACATTTAAAAGGAAAAGAGCGCAAGATGGCAAGGTGATACCTTCCAGTAAAATCATCTTTTCAGTGAGCGTTTGTAATTTAACACATTAATGCTCAATACAAATCAACTACTCCTATGGGATTATAACCAAGAAATAAACACAGGCATTTTGCCCTCCCTTACGGGCATTATAATTAAGCCACAAAAAGACATCCCAAGTGGTCTCCATCTATTACAAAAATATCACACTCTAATTTTTACCAACACTTTGGAAGTAACATCTCAGAAAGAGGAGTAAGGCAGGAAGCTCATTCTGCTCTCAGTCTGCCTACTCTAGCAGGCAGACTTTCCTCAGTCAATGCCTTTTTTCCTCCTGTTGTAACTACCTTCTGGGAAACAGGTTTTAAAGCATCAATTTGTGAAAGAAAAACTCGAGGTGCTGGGGAATCCAGCTGAGTGTGAGGCTGCCATCCACACAGATCGCAGCTGCCCAGATTTCAACACAGTCACGTCCCTGAAGCCTCTGCAGCTTCGGTTTGAAAACACTTGTAAGTGACCTGTGGGACATCCCAACTACAAAAAGTTTTGCAGCAGCAAGAAGCAAACTGTGTGGTTCCCCCCCCCCCAGCATTTAGGGAAAGCAGAAAGTGCAGGGCATGCTCTTAGCGCAGCCTACCCCGCTCCAATAAACGTGCCACCCAGAGCACAACCCACCTTTATCCTCCCCAGGCTCGAAAACTTCTCTTTATCTTCAACAACCGCTTTAAGTATAGGCTGGGACATTCTGTTCTTCTTCTTAAAGTTGGCAGAGCTGTCGAAGTCCACGCCGCTCACCACGGCCCGGCGGTACGACGTGGATCTCAGGCCACGTCTCAGGGAACCTGGGCTGTCCAGCTCACCCTCCTCCTCAGCATCGGCCACCAAAGGCACGCTGAGGCTCTCCACCATGCTGCGAACCTTCAGCACCCTCTTGCTCGTCTCCGCATGGTGGCCGTGGGCTTTGCTCGTCACCTTTACGTCGGAAGCCAGGCTCTTGGGGATGATCTGCTGCGTGCCCACTTTGAGAGCGGCGGGGCTGTTGGTGCTGAGGACCACGGGCTGGTCCTGTGCAGCCGCCGGTCTCTGCGGAGTCACGGCTGGCTCCGGGGACATCTCCCGGGAAACCTCGGGGGGACCCGGCGGCACGTCGGCGGCTGTTTTGGAAACCCGTCTGCATGGCAAAGGCTGCGCGGCGGGGGAAGGGGAGGGCTGAAGGCTGGCTGTAAAAACAATCCCCTCCTGCTGCGGTGCGAGCTCCGACGGGCTGCATATCCTCGGGGAGCCGGCCGTGCCGTTAGCGGTGAACCCCACAGAAGTGCTGGGATGCTGAGCGAGCGGCGGCGGGGACGGCTCCGGGGGGACGCGGGGGGACTCGGCAGCAGGGGCCGGGAGCCGCAGTTTGCCGTTGGACACCGGTGCGGTGCCGGCGCTGAGTCCCGCGGGGCCGGCGGGGCGAGCGCAGACGGTGCGTGCGGGCTGAGTCACGGTGAACACGCGGCCGTCCTCCACGGGGAAGTCGGTGACCAGCAGCCCGTTGGCTCTCTGGTACGATTGCGGCCGCGGTTTGCTCTTGGCTCGGGGCACCGGCCGCGGCGTCGATCTCCTCTTCCACCGCGCCGTCAGCCCGTCGGGGCACAGATCCGCCTCGCCGGTGCCGTCCATCACCGGCTCGTCGGGGCGGCGGCGGCGGGGCGCGGGCAGCGCCGCCTCCTTCCAGCCCGCAGCCGCCTCCTTCCAGCCCGCAGCCGCCTCCCTCCAGCCCGCAGCCGCCTCCTTCCAGCCCGCAGCCGCCTCCTTCCAGCCCAGCGAACGGCAGCAACGGGACAGCGGGGACCGAGCCCCGCGGCTGGCGGCCGCCCCGCGCTTCCCCCCCCCGCTGCTGCCACCTGCGGGAGCCCGCGCTGAGCCGCCCGGTCCCGGGAGGGCAGGACCCGCTCCCGGCCGCGCTCCGCCCCAGCCCCGGTTCCCAGAGCCTCACCTCATCGCAGCTCCCTGCGGGGCGGGGGAACGGCCGCAGGCTCCGCTCCGCTCCCCGCCCCACCTGCGGCTCGGCCCTCCCGCAGCCTTCCAGCGGCCCCCGCGCTCCGGCTGCGGGCTGCGGGCTGCCCGGCCCCTCCCCTGCCCTCCGCCCCCCGCCCCGGGGCCGCAGGTAGCGCTGCAGCCCACCCCGTGCTGCGGGGATCCAGCGCTGCTGGCCCGTGGGGAGGGGGGGGGTCCTGGGCCACTGCCGGCGGTGGGCGCGCAGAGCAGCCTCCCGGAGCCTGTCTGCAGCCCCTGTAATCCCCAGGAATCCCTCCAGCCCCTGCAATCCCCAGGAATCCCTCCATCCCCTGCAATCCCCAGGAATCCCTCCCTCCATCCCCTGCAATCCTCAGGAATCCCTCCATCCCCTGCAGTCCCCAGGAATCCCTCCAGCCCCTGCAATCCTCAGGAATCCCTCCAGCCCCTGCAATCCCCAGGAATCCCTCCCTCCAGCCCCGGGCTTGGCGCTGGAGGGCTGCACAGGCACCTCCACGCTGCGAAAGTTGATTTGATAGGTGCCCCGTGGCCGGAGCCACGCGCGGCTGTGGCATCCCCGCGGGGAGATGCTGCGAGGGCTCGGCCCGCTGCAGAGCTGCCTGCGGAGGGACGGCTGGAGGGAAAAGCTGGGAAAGGAGCAGCTTTTGGGTAAGAAAAAGAAATAAGCGATGAATGTGCTGGGAATTCGCACAGGTTACATCACTCTGAAAGAAAAAAACGTGTCTGAAAAAAAACGCTGAAACTTAACTGGGGCTTTGGTGCATCGGATCGGTTTAAACGTGGGTAAAGGAGAGGAGGGCAGGTTTGCAACAGCCAAACAAAGCACGTGGTTCGCATTGTGCGCCCTGCCCTGGCCCCAGCAGCCGGGGCAGCCCCAGCAGCACGCTCCCTGCCACAGGTAACACCGGCACTTTCTCCGCTCCATCACCCTGCATCGCTACAGCGTGCCCTTACTTCACTCCCTTGCTTCTCTGCAACTAAACTTTGTCTCCGCTTTTGCTGGGAAAAAAAAACAATGATCCGGGTGTTTGAAAAGCCATCTTGTCCCAGTACGTGGGGCATTCAGCACGAGCACTTGTTTAGCTCCACTATCACATGTCATGTTGTAAAATACCATGTAGAATGTTTTTCCCAGCATCGAATCCCAGGCCCATGCCTTCGCAGCCTGGGGCACCACGGCAATGCAGAGGTTTGGAGATGGGATGGTAAAGGCACTGATATGGCAGGCATACCCATTCCTGTTAATCCTGACCTTTGCTCAGAGTTTTCTGCCTCCCAAATTAGTGGTGAAACATTCAGGTCATTTACATCTAAGTGACCTCAGGAAACAGCTGAGTAGCTGGCAGCTGTGAAAGCCTTGTTAGGCTGAACTGTGTCTCCTCACACCTGACTGGGAGGGCACTTGGCTTTCATGACATGCAAGACAAACTCGATTTCTCCAAGGACTGACTGCAAGGGAGTAACAGCAAAAGCTTTGATGTGGAGGCTGGGCCTGCAGCACTGCAGTATGGCAGGTGCCTGGCTCCTGGAGCCCTGCCACTTAGCAAGGAGAGCTTCTCTAGGGCTGGAAACCAGCTGGGGGGTTGGAGGGAGAGTTCTGGGGGTCCCTGTGCTGTGCACCTGGGTCACAGGCAGGTTCCTGGACAAGCCAGAGCTCTGTTCTCGAGAGAGAACAAGCTCACAGATCTAGAGAGTGTTCAGGTTGCTAGGGATGGCAGGAGCTGGTTCATTGCCCCAGAGTGTGTTTAATCAAAAGACCCCTCCAGGTCTGTACCTGGCAGATGCTAAACCTTGATCTGATACTTAGAAAGTTTGAAAGCTGAGGTGATGATGACGTTTGATTCAAGAAAGAGAACTGTAACAAAGAGAAGGGCTGTCATCAGACCTGACAGCAAACTACTGCAAAGGCTGTCTAACCCAATACAGGCACGAATGGGAGGAGAAGGGGCTGGGGTATCTCACAGGGGCTGTCATTCACCCCGGTGCATCAACACAAGCCTGACTTTGAGCATGCAAAATTTTCCAACTCAAGTGTAACAAAAGAACTTGCTTGTTTAGGACAGGCAGGGTTTAAACTTCTGCCTAAACTTGGAGGGAGAAGGGCCAGGAAAAATAAAATGGTTAGATTTGTAGTGTTGTCTCCTGACTTGCAAGAGTTCATCTGTCACCAAATGTGAAAAAAAACCCCAGAGTGGATTAAAAGAGCTCTGTTATCTTTTTAAAGACAGTCAAGAATGCTATTTATACTGAGCCTGTTTAGTAGGAAGTAAAACACCACTTCATAAAATGGAAGAAAGCATAAGGAACAGCCAAGCACCTGTTTGTGCACACAGGCGTCAGGTGGGCTCACTCCTCTGTCAGGAGAACCCTGGAAAACAAAGTCTTACTGAGAATGAAATGAAACAAAGCACAATGAAATCAACATTGGCAAATGCGTACGACTCACAAATGGGAGAGAGCTTCAAACCATCATGTGAGCTTCCACCAGCCACAGCACAGGAGGAGAAGCCACAGGCAGTAACCTAACCACCAGCTCAGCTGCCACTGGGGATTTCACTGCCTTTTGCATTAAGTGCAAAGCAAATTCACACACGGCATGATGTGTAACGTTGTCTCTCAAGTTTCCACATGAAATGGCCACAGAGCTGAATGTAGTGGCAGCATATTACTTAACTCATAAATCCTCATTGTTAATGACTGAGCTAATCAGCTTCTACAAGGTTATTCTTCCACGTAATTACTAACTCTGGTGCAATTCCAGGGACAGTTGTAGTTTCTGAACAGCCACCTCAGTGTTTGATTCCATCCGCAGGCAGAATGAAATCAAACCCTTACAATAAGGTTGCCATCATAAGAAAAGTAAAACCAACGATGTAATTTAAGAGAAGAAAGAAACTCCAACGTGGTTATTACTGCCCCATACAAAGGTCTCAGTGTGAAATCACTGAGGTGCATTTCCAGAAGTGAAAAACCTGATAGCTCAGCCTTGCAAATAGCTGGAGATGATCAGGATGTGCCAGCTGCAGGGGTGGAGGAGCTGTGAAGCAGCTGTGAGGCAGGACCCTGCACCAGTGCAAATGGACTGAGATTCCAGGATCTTCACCACATTTTGTGTGTGTGTGTACGTGGCATTTCCAGTTGTGCTGTGAGCACCATGTCCTGTCTTGCTTGAATTCTGTCTCCTCCTTTTCCTTTTTATTTTCCAAGAAAGCTGACATCTGCAATCCCTTCACTAGTAAAACTCCCATGGACTTTATCTAGGTAATGATGGCCAGCAGCATTAGAGAGCCTTTCTGTGGCTACAGTAGGTGTCATTTCTGTGACAGGCTCCCAAATTTCCCGCGAGGTACAGCCAGTTGTAATGTTTTGTGATGCATCTGAACTTTAAAGGAGGACTGTGAACCTGGAACGTGGGTCCCTCCATCCCCAGCTGATGGTTTCCCAGTTTTAGGATTCCACTCACGTATCTGAATTTCTGGCAGTGAATTTCATCTCAATCATTCTAAAAACATCCCTTCTATAGGAGAAACAGGTCAGGAATGTCTCTGGAAAATGCAGAAATAGCCTTTTTTAAGTGATTTCTGTAGTTCAGAAGGTGTTGCTATTCAAACAGATTGGCAGGAAGAGCAGGAACTTCAAACATTTCCCAACCAAAGGACTGAAGCATTGCTTGCCATAGCTGGAGACACTTGGTGGTTGCTATTAGAAACTAAAGCGGGCTTGGGAGCCCGCAAGAACACGTCTGTGCAGCTGAAAGATGCCATTTGTAACGTCTGCTCTCTCTTTATTCTTTCTCTAGCTGCATGTTGCGCAGAAGATGCCTGACCAGGGGGCAGGAGGAAGAGAGGATCGTTACTGTGGGTATGTCTTCAAGAGCTGATTCGTATTCTTTAAGTTTGGTGGGTTTAATTGGTGTTTTGGTGTGTGTGTGTTCTTTTCTAAAGGAATGAAGGTTCAGCTGGAAGCCATCTGAACACGAGCCAGCAGTGTGCCCAGGCAGCCCAGGCCAATGGCATCCTGGCTTCTAGCAGAAACAGTGTGACCAGCAGCAGCAGAGCAGTGATTGTGCCCCTGTGCTGGGCCCTGGGGAGGCTGCAGCTCCCTGCTCAGTGCTGGGCCCCTCACTCACTGCCACAGGGACACTGAGGGGCTGCAGCGTGGCCAGAGCCAGGCACAGAGCTGGGGAAGGGGCTGGAGCACAAGGGTGCTGGGGAGCAGCTCACAAGGGACAGGACGAGAGGAAACGGGCTCCAGTTGCCCCAGGGGAGGTTGAGGCTGGAGCTGAGGCAGAACTGTTTCCCTGAGAGGGGTGTCAGCCCCTGTGCCAGGCTGCCCAGGGAGCTGGGGCAGTGCCCAGCCCTGGAGGGATCCCAAAGCCGTGGGGCTGAGGTGCTGAGGGACTTGCACTCCAGATCTTAAAGGTTTTCTCCAGCCAGAACAATTCTGTGATTCTTTGACTCTGCTCATACAGAAATAAGAAAAAAAAAAACAAACTGGAGAATCCCTGTGTTGATGATTTGGTTTCTCAATGACAGTAATTGATGGGTCTGGTTCCCCACTGCCACTCTTTGCTGCTGGAGCTGGTGTGTGGCACACTCTCACAGTGTCAGTCCAGCCCAGTGCCACCGGAGTCCGGCAAGACAACCCCACTGCTGAGGGCTGACCCAACACCCCCTCGCTGCAGAGGCAGTGCTGCAGTGCTGCAGGGGGCAGCTGCTGAAAACGGAGCCTGAGGCTCTCAAACCCCAGGTTAGTGACCTCAGCCCTATTTAATGGCTTACCTAACCCCAAAGCTGGGTTTAGCTTCAAACAAGCGGACAACTGATTATTAACTCAGAGTTAGGCACCAGATTTCCTCTCTGCTGCATTAACAGGCTGTGATTTTACAAAAGCCATAGCAACAGAATCACTGGAGTGTGAGGCAGGGAAGCTCGTATCTGTTTTTCACTAATGAGCTGAGGCTCTGAAGTGTGCCTTTCCTCCTCAAATCCCAGTTTCACGTTTGTACTCTGTGCATTCAGATTCCACGCTTCACTTAGCTCCTTGGCTGAAGTCCCTTCAGTGGAAACTATGCATCAGTGCTGTGAGAGGCTCTGGGGGTGTTATTATCGACTTCAACAAGACCATGATTTTGGCTGCAGTGGGGCTAATTGGACCCAAACAACCGTGAGTTTGATAGAATCCCCTGATGTACTCAGTGAGAGGCCACTCTCCCATTTCAGCAGGCTCCTATGCACTGCATGTTGTGTCAATAATGCCTCAGTACCACTGTAGGTAAGATTGTGCCTTTCCTAAACATTCTGAAAAGCTGGCACTTGCATTATCTTTCCCCTTCAAGCTATCAGAAGTATTCCCAGTTTAACTCTGAACCCACTAATTAGCTCGAATTAGAGGAAGTTGTTCTGTTATTGTGTGTGCTCAAAGTCAGTGATATGCTTTCTCTGAGCTCGAGCTCTCTGGAGTTCTCTCCTTTCCAGCCAGATCCATGTTCTTGTTCTCTAGCAGCCACTCAAGTGCTCTTCCCATTTGGAAGTAATTTCTGTCCTATTATCTAAGTCCTTGTCTCATCCTTCACCTTGTCCGTGACGTATTTCCTTGCCCACCACACAGATTCTCACAGTTCATTTGTATCTCTGTTTCTCAAAAGATCCTTAAGGATGAAAAGACACACTCTGGGCTGAACCTTCCATTTTGTCATCCTCTACAGGACCCCTTTGAGAACTTGTGTCTTTCTTCTTCAGACAATGAGGCCTTCTGGAATATTTTTCTTCTTTCACTTCCCCCACTTCAAGATAAGAGGCTATTAACAGTAAACACAATTAGATGCAATGAGTAAGAACCCATACAGCTCTATCAAAATCATTCTCAGGGAGGTTTATGTTTGGACATACATCTCTATGTATGTGCAGATCAAACAAGTACACAAGACCTCAAAGCACATCTCAGCACTTAGATGTGGCACTTCTACATCGAAAGCACAAGCGTTAACTAAGCAACTCAAGCATCTCTTGAAAGTACTTGTCTTAGTACATGGTCAGCTTGAGTGCTGGCATTGCACTTTGCTCCGCTGCTAAGGACCATTTTCCACAGTCACCAAGGCAGAAATGACATGCCTACAACCAGCCAGGAGCCATTATACAGAGCAGGATTGGTCAGAGAATCAAACAGGTCAGATCCAAATCTGCTGCATCACTGCTGCAATAAGAAATACCAGACTGGCAGCACCAGAGCTTCCTGCAGCTTAGCATCAATCCTATCTAAAGGACATCTCCAGCTGTCCTCTCAGACCTCCTTTCCAGCAGCCTGTGCTTGTGCATATTACTAGAAGCAACAGCAGAGAATCTGGGATGATTTTCAAGCACAGCTTCGCTAGCTGTGCATCTGCACTTGCTCCTGCTGGAGCAGGGCACGGGGGAAGGTCTCATTGCATGAGCATCACAAGGTGTCTCAGAAGCTCAGTTCACAAAGCACATTTATTTTGTGTTTGGAGATGGTAGTTCTGGCAATTGAAGGTCTAGAACAGATAGGTGCAGCCGTGAGGAAGGCAAAAAGGAGAGGAGATACGTGAAATGGAATATTGCAGGAGAGAAAAGAAAGCCCTTCAGCTGAAATAACAGCAGGTTAGATGCAGAGTGAGAAGTCTTGAGAACTCACTTCTAACAAGACTAAAAAGAGAGTGAGAGAAAATGGGGGTAGAGACACTTACTGAGCCAAGAACAGAATCCCCAAAGAGAAGTCTGGATTCAAAAGAAAGGGAAAAAAAAAAGAAGTGGATAGACACAGCGTGGTTTTGCCAGGCCTCTGTCTGGAGGAGAACAGCTAGTGTGCTCTGCCTGAGAGTACCTTGGCTGAGGTTATTAGTTTTATCTGTGAAACAAGTCCCCTTAGACAAAACATTTATNAAAGAAAGGGAAAAAAAAAAGAAGTGGATAGACACAGCGTGGTTTTGCCAGGCCTCTGTCTGGAGGAGAACAGCTAGTGTGCTCTGCCTGAGAGTACACTTGGCTGAGGTTATTAGTTTTATCTGTGAAACAAGTCCCCTTAGACAAAACATTTATTATTGCTTTTCATTGGGTTTCAAAATTAGTCACAGACTATTTTTATCCCTTAAATCAAACCAAAGGTGAGTGATCAAGACCTTGAAAAAGGCATTCTTCCAGAGAGGCAATTCTGGGCCCAAAATAAGCAGAAGCTTTGCCCGGCGTAGCTGCTGTGGAGAATAAGCTGCTTTATAAATGTTAATCAAGAGTTTAAACACTTTTCAAGTTACTCTGAAAGAACTTAGCACGAGAGCCATGGGAACATAGCGACTGCAGCAGCTCCGCTGGCCAGAGAGCGTGTGCGGGGCATGAGGAGCAGCGCGCTGCTCTCCCAGCCACATACTTTACCTAGGTGAGAAGAGCTCTAACGGGCTAGAGCCTGTCTCACAGGACAGAGGCTGACTCAGCTGAGTGCCACTGACTTTGTAAAAGCCTTACAAGTACCTGCAACTGAAAGCAAACACAGCGCTGGCTGGATGGCCATGGAAACAAAACAGGAGCTGCCCTGAATGGGCTGGGACAACACCTCGGAGGTTTCTGTGATTCATTAAGCTGAGCAGCAACTATTAGCAGCTGGCTTTAGGCAGATGAAAAAAGTCATTTGAGCTTGCACTGAGAATTCTCAGTGGTTTTACAGCAGAGGTGACAGCGCTCTGTCACCTTCTGAATGATTAGAAGGAGCTCTGTGGATTGTGGTTCCTGTTACAACGCTGCTCGTATTTGTACATGGTCTCACCGTGCTCTGGGGTTTTATTCTTACAGGCTAAAATTACTTACTTTGTATGGAGGTTTCTTTAATGTTAGTTATGCTCCTCTGAGGCATAGAAGAAAAAAAAAGGTAAGAGCACACAGACATACAGCAAGAATGGTTCCTCAGCTCTCAGAAAAACCTGCCTGGCTTCTCCCTAGCGAGCTCTGTGCAATGGTAAATACATGACCACACTCTTGTGTGGTGGCAAAGTGCTGAAGTTTCATTTACAGTTTTATTCAAAGCTTCTGAGGAGATGAAAGACAAGGAAAGTGGCTGAGAATATTTTCAAATGCAGCCTGAAAGCTAGGGGAAAAAATATCCTTTGTGTCACTGCTTGGAAAGCCTAAAAAGAGAACTGGAAGCCGCAGTTTGTCTGTGATACTGAAACATGCTTTGTGGTTCTTGTTTCTGTGTGTTCTTTCTCTCTTAAAAAAAATCAGCCAAATAAGAAAAGAGACACTGAACTGCTGGCATGCTCTGTCCTTCAGTACTGACTGAAGCTGGCACTTGTCAGGCCAATGTTTAGAACCACCCCACCACAGCGTCCGTGCACTCACCGGCTGAAGAGGAGATCTCTGAAGCCATGGATGACATTCCCAGGCCACGTGTTCTTGGGTTTTTCAGTGAGAAAAGCTGGAATCTAGAAGGAAACAGAGAGCCTGTGTTACTCTTTAAGAGAAAGGAGAAGAACACGTGTTACAAACCCGTTTACCTAGCTCGGTATCTACTCGCTCTGTATCATAATCAATCAATTCTACAAGTAGCAAAGCAACCAAAATGAATTCTTAGTTATCTCACTTCCATAAGAGCAATTATTTTTAAGCCCTAGCTGGGGGATGTCAAACACCAGCTGCAGATGCTTGCAAGAGGTGAACTCTGATGTGCTGAAGGGCAGAGAAGGCTCGTTTCTGTCAAGCGAGACGTTTCTGTGAGCAGGTACTTCCTATGGCTGTTACTGTACCCCAGTCTGCCTGTGCCTCGACAGACTCTTGTGACTTGGCAACAACCCTACAGTCAAGCTCAGGGGAAAGGAATTTGCTCTGACATTATAGCCTGAGCCATGGCACAATCCACACCTCTCCAGTTGTGTAACTAGTAATTCTTTATGATCCGTTCAATCCAGCCCGTCCAAACTCCACTGTAAGTGCTCCTCAATGAGTTTACTGGTTTGCAATGAAGTTTTATGCTCGATTTAGATGTGCCAGCTTTGAACAGATTTCAGTGAGTCCAATGGGGATACAGTAAAAACTCCAGTTCACTGAGCCCAGCTGGGATGGGGAGGGGAGTCCTGCAGTAGCTTCCACGCTGAGCTCAGGACATCGCAAATCAACTACCACCCACTATAAACAGTGTGACAGGGGCTTCACTGCTTTAGTGGGATGGAAATAAATAACTTCTTGGAGAAACTAATGATCTGAAGAAGAAATTTAAACACCAAATAAATGTTGGAAAGCTTTCTGCAGAACATAAAGACGTGTGTGAGCCTTAAAAACCAGACACACGCTCCTTCCTCTTGTAGCCTGATTCTCTTCACCTTACTGCTGCTAACAGTAACATTCACTGCAGTACCTCAGAGCATGAGGGAATTGGTTCTGAAGGCGACATCTTTTGCATTACTGTAAGCCTGCAGCTCCAAAACATCACAAGAACTGGAAACACTCAGATCCTGAGTGAAGGCAGAACGGTGTGAGCAGTGCTCTGCAGTTACTGCCCCACACCTGAACACTCCCAGTAGCAGCCCCTGCTCCCACCCCGGGCAGGACCCAGCCACGCTCAGGGACAGACCTTTGTGTTCACCACAGCTGCATCAATAGACCACAGCAATGGACAGGGAAAAGCCCAGATGGCCCTTTCCATCTCGGCCTCATTGGTAGCGGTAAGAAAAGCTGTTTTCAGGGAGCTTGAAGCCAATTGTTTCCTGTCACCCGTGAGCTGGGTGGATGGCTCGGGTGGCAGGCAGGGCATCCGAAGCCTTCTCACTTGTTTTGATGAGCTTTGCAATCAAGTCCTTTTGCAGGGTATCAGCCAGAAGAGCCTGCCAGGTGTCAAACTACAGCTAATCAGCAATTTCATGTTTAAAAAGCTATTTCCAAATCTCCTGAGGATTCCAAGAGAAATATTCAAGCCCCAAGTGAGAGCCCTTAGGAAGGACAGCCAGCTGCAGATGTTCTTATCCTTGTGAGTGAAAGCCTAGAAATACTTGAAATACTCCAGATAGTTATGACTGGCCAGCAAACTCCACAGCAAATATATATCTTTGTTTTAAGTAAACCATTAACAGAACAGTCCAATCACAATGATAAAAACCACACTCATGTTCTTGGACTAAACTACTTAAACTGTAACTAACCATCCAAAAGTAGAGCTGCAAAAACTGAGAGGCTTCCAATAGAGGGAAAAGCATATGAAGAGCAGGCTTCTAGGGCACAGGAGCTTCGAAAGCTGATCGTTGAAAGGCAGGAGAAGAGATTTAGCACAAGTACATTGTATTACAATGAAAGAGATCTGCTCTCAACTTGGAGTCTAAGGACAGCCATCCTCCCAGAGTCCTACTTGGAGGGAAAGGTTTGTTTAAATTACAATACAATTAGAAAGCTTTCACTGCCTTTTGCACAGTCGTATTCTGACTCTTGGTTACCACACTGATGTAACTCTTGGTTAAGATTTCAGAAGGAAAAACAGCATTTTAACACATTCCACTCGCATCTCAACAAACTCCTTGCATTAGTGCACCTGGAAGGACTGAAAGTACAAATCTATTTGGTGTTATAGACACTGTTTATATATTTTGAACCAGTTTTATGGGTGGAACAAAAACCAGAGCAGTTCTCAGTCCTCCTCTATTTCATGTCCCTGTACACACAGCTCAAACACAGCAGGAAAACCAAAGCTTTGGTGTAAATATCTGCACTTGCTACATGAAGCTCCACACAAATAGGAAATGAACATGGAAAGAGGGCAGGTAATGATAAGGAAACTCTTTTGCTCTAGTTTCATGCATCTCCACCCTGCAGGACCTTGCTTTTATAAACTCCACACAACTGATTTTTTTTTCCACCATGTTTCTGTTAACCGCACAACCTTAAAAAGATTAGAGCAACAGGCTGCAGCTGCTCTGCTCCTTACCCCAGATAATATCTGTTTTAAAACATCCACCCAAATTCTCTCAAATCTTACCATTCACTTGGGTTTATTTAAATGAAGCGGAATGCTATTTTTTCCCTTGGAGGAAAGCACAGTAAAAGTATGGCCTGAATCCCTTAAACACAGCCTGAATCCATTGAACCCATTCCATCAGATTTTTCAGTGCTGAGCCTTGGCTCCATCCTTGTAAAGGGACGCTCACCCATGTGCCTTGGGCTCTGCTGGCCCTTGGCTTCCATGGTGAGGTGAGCAGGAGCTGAGGGCACAGTCTTCCCCGTCCCACAGTCCCTCCCGAGGGCCTACGTGCTGCCTTTCACCACAGACACACGGCAGAGGGATGCACTGGTCTGGGATCAATACTTAATCACTGCTTTTATTCCATTAATGACATTTTTGGGTGTTTTAGATCCATTATTAAACATACCTGGGTATGTTAACATGTATAAATGCTGGTACTTTTTGTCCCTAGTCATCTATCTTCCCTCTGTCCACACCACCAAGTGCATCCATAGCTGCCCGGCTTTCCCAGATGTGCTTTCACATGAAGCTCTTTCTGCTCAGAAATAGCAGGCTCTTGGGCTCAGAGGAAGGTACATGGATGGGAGCAGGGCCAGGAGAAGTGTCACTGCACCCAACAGATACAGAACAGCCCCTACACTGTGTACCAAGGAATGGGACTGCTGGGAAGCTGTCAGCAAGCTGCATAGAAAGGAGTGCAGAGACCCTTGGCAGGGCAAGGAAAGCATGTGAACAGTCCCCTATTGATGATACAGCAATCCCAAAAGGAAGCGCTGGCATTTTGCCCGTTCAGCTCCTGATTTCTTTACTCAGATTGTTAAGAGAGGTACAAAACAATGCCAAGCATGTTGCTTAGCAAGTTAACGACCAAGCAAGTTCTCTTCTTCTTTTAGCATGTTTATTTCATCAGTCTTGTGCCTGTATACATTCATATAGTCACATAAGGACAAGGTTCTGAGCAACCTGCTCTAGTTGAAGTTGTCCAGGCCCATGGCAGGGGAGTGAGACAAGATGACCTTAAAAGGTGGCCCCTCCAACTTAAACCATTCAGTGATTCTATTATCCTTTACACCTTTCCTTAAAAGTAACAGATAGCTTAGAAATCCCTCTGTCAGAGATGATTTTTCTCAACCCATCATCACCACTAGCTGCCAGAGGAGGACTCTGCATGCCTTGCATGCTTCCAGACCTGCTGGATGGAGCAGGCAAGCTTAAGCAAAAATGCGCAGTACACGTTTGCTTGGGGAAATACAAATATTCACAGCTGACTTGCCACTGACAAAGAGTCTGAGGTCTCTTTATCAAGAAGGGTACTATTTTCCATTGTCCCTATCCTTCCCAAAGGGGAGAGATATTCCTCTCACTTATTCAAAGGGAGGAAAGGCAAATAATGAATCAAAAAATGGGCTGCTCCTTCCAGAAGCTCCTGCCTGGTAACCAGAGGTGATGCCAGGATGGTAGGGCTGCCTGTTTCAAAACCACACAGAGCTTTGCCCAGGACCAGAGAACAAGACAGCAAATGGAAGGCAGCCACTGCACACACATAAAAGCTCTTGTCAGGGCAAAAGAAAAGCTCAGCATGGTTTTAGTTCTGTATTTAAAAAATATAGTATGGAAAGCTCTTCACAAAGCTGAACAGAGGCAGCTGAGCTAGCAATTAGAATAGCTCCACGGCAACAGGCAAGGAAACGGTAACGGGATCCATTAGGAGAGAGATGTCAAAGTGGTTTGGTTTTGTTTCTTTGTGTTTTGAAAAGATCCCCTTTCCCCGGGAAGCTGGAGACTGACACTGCACTCACACCTGCCTCACCTCTGGCCCAGTCTTGGTTGGTTTCTTTGGAGAAGTGAGAAGACTGTTCTGAAAAACTGGAATGGAACAGAAGAGATTTCAAGGAGTGTTTGTGAGAAGTGCTGTTAAAGGCTGCTCATTAGAAAGAGTAGCATCCGTAAAGGAGGTTTTGTCCAAAAAAACCCACCCCAACATGTAAAATAGGGAGAGTTGCTGTGATTCTAAAAACACCTGGGAATTATTTCATGCATTTCAGCAGCAATTAAAGGTAAGACAAAAAGCACCAGTGTCCTGCCTTAGAGACCAATTCCTTCTCTCCAGCTGCTGCTCAGCAGATGCTGTGCTCTTGCAGGGACAAGGATGCGGATGGAACAACACATGACCAGAGTGAGAATGTCTGAGATGTGGAAAAACAAGTGAAGAACAGGCAGTTCTGAATTCTGTATTCACAGGCAAAGCCCAGCCAGTGACAATGAATACATGACTTGATCAATTCCATACAGAAGGCCTCTGTTTTGATGTACATGACTTGGGAGAAAGTTTCTGTCAGGCTGCTTGGTTTGCCCTGTGCCACAGCTCGCTGGGGTACAGGACTCTGGCAGGGCAGCAGGGACAGAGTCCATCAGGGACAGGGAAGGGTTGTGGTCCATTGTCCCCCAGAACAGCTGCTGGGGTGAGCTGGACCTCATGCTGGTCCTGGGGCCAGCAAGTGTTGTCATCAGACTGCAAGAGGTGCTGTCTATCCCTTCCAGCCCTTAAGCCACTGTGATCCCTCATCAACACCCAACTCTTTAGTGCCCAGCCAGACACAACTCCAGCTTAGTTCTTATGCACAAGGAAGACAGCTTACAGCTTACAGCTGGCTGGTTAGCTGGCTGTTCGGGGGTCTGCTGTGTTGTATGGACAGTAACAGGCTTTACAGCATCTGGGACATCAAAATCCAAGGGCTATTCATCCTTTGTTTCTCCTGCATTCAAATTCTTATGGTAGATAAAGAGCTACAGAAGTTCACGACTTACATTCCTAGACTGATAAGCTTGTTTCCAGCTAACCTTTACAAGTGACTAGCTGAAAATGTGTGACCAAAGCTTTGAAAGTGGAGAAACTGTGAAACTGTTTGACAGGAGGCATTGCTTCACCTAGTAGCAACAGAAGAACTAGATTCACTCTTCCTGCACCTTATTTTAGCCCCCCAAAAAGAGCCTAGCAGCAGTAGAATTGCAAAAAGCAAATGCAGAAATCCAGATTTCCCTGTCCTTGAGGAGATAAGAATCAGGGGGAAAATAGTTCCTTCCCCTGGTTGAAGTGTTGGGTTACAGGTGGAGGAGCCTTTCTCCCAAGCCCCCTGATGTGACCTCAGGCTCATTCCAAATAGCACCTTGCATCTGCTTCCCAAAACTGCCAAAGTGGAACTCACTGAGGTTTTTTCACACCTGATGGATCTCACCTGACAGATGAGATAGATGGTAAAGGAAAAGATTAAAGGTGCAGAGAATTGGAGAGAAATCCGTTGCTTTTCTTTGCCAATTTGTTAGAGCAGCATAATCTCCATCTTAATTATTGACAGCTCCCATGTGTTACAGCCTGATGCAAACCCAGGAGACAGAGGCCTGAGCAGAGGCAGGTCACCCTCTTGTGAGGCTTTCCCTGAGAGGGGTCTGTGTGCCTGTGGCACTGCTCTGGGCTGGTTTGGCAGAATGCTGTCAAGGCTCATGTCCTGCAGTAAATAAGGAAAAGGCCTCAGGGTGCCATTGCCTGATGCTGTTTGGCAAGACACAAGTGCCAGGGTATGGTGCATTCTCCTGCGTGCAGAATTATCTACACAACTGCTTTCACAAAAGGGAGACAACTTTTACTCTGTTGTGTAAGGTACATACTAGGTCTAGAACTTGTTCTCAGCGGGTGAGTGGCAAGAGAACTGAGCTGGGCCAGCAATCTGGGGTTTGGAGGAAATCCTTTCCTAAAAATAACTAATGCACAGTACTATGAAATTTGTCCACAAAGCAGCTTCTCCAGCACACATTTCTATTCACCTCTCTCTATAGGGTGAGGTCCTTTATCTATCTAACTCATTCACAGATCACTCAATCCTGCATTTCTGTTTCCTTATCTGTCCTTCTCCCTTGCACATATAAAAGAAGCAGCAGATCCCTGAAGAAAACAGTTCTGGATTAGGGTTTGTGCTCATTTAAACCCACAGAAGTTCTGTGACTCTGTTCTTTTCGAATCTGCACACAGCTCAGCACTAAGAGTCCATCAAAGACTCTACAAACCACATTCTTGATCAGGCTAAATTGCTACTGACCCAATCCCATTTAAATTCTGCCCACATAACAGACAGCTGCAGCTAAGACATCTAGTGGGATAATTGCTGTTGGACATTAATTAATAGTTGTTTTCATTTCAGATCAGAATAACACAACCATGTCAGCTTGCCAATCATACTACTGCTGCATCAGTGTGAGATATTTGAGGCAGAAATAGGCAAAGGCCACGTTAAACAGAGACTGATGGGCAGTTACACGCAGTCAGACAACCAGCAATTGCATCACCAATTGGTTTGCAAGGGATAAACTAGTTTCAACAGATCCAAAAAGCACTTGTCTTTTCTTTGCAAACTTATCTACTGACCCTGAGCTCCAGACACTGTTTTTTTTCCTCACATTGCCTTTGCCTCCAAGATGCCTCCACTGCACGCTGTCCTTATCTCTTAGAGCCTTCACCTCGCATTCCTGCTGGAGATTCCCTGCCTGAAGCCTGCCACTGAGGCTGAGCAGGCAGGAAGCAACAATCCTCTCACTCATTTTCACCTTGCATACCGCCGCAATTAACCATTCCCCATCAACCATGTTCTGGTGCCCTCTGACTGACTCTGTTTGGAAAACATATCCAGCAAAGCCTCACACAATGTCCACTGCACATCCAGATTTGTGCCTTCAGCAAAGCTCAGCGTTCGGCTCTGGCACCTCTCTGCTTGGCTCTGTTCACTTGGGCTGCAACAAAGAGCAGTGGTCCTCAGCAGGGTGCTTTAAATAGATGCAATATTAAGTGACAGTTATACTTACAGATATCTTTATCTTTAATATCTTTTAATTTAAGGAGGGTACAAATGAAGGACAGTTGACATGAAACACTGGAGACCAGCCCCCTGAGACCTACGTTTCAGACTCCTGTTAAGACACAATTCCTTTGGCATTCACTGCAGTATTTTAGCTGTGATGAGCACATCTGGCATTAATAAGAAACATAACACACTTCAACAAGAGTCCCACTGCTGTAAATTGCAACTCAGGAAAGTAAATAGAAAACAGTTCTTCAGAAAACCACCAAGTGTAACAGAGAAATCTGCACAGTTTGTCACTATACTTCCAGTTTATGGAGCCCTAAGGCAAAGGTAAATAAACCTCCTGGCTTGGTGCTGGCTGGGAAGCACAGCCATAAGCAGAAAGCTCTGATTATAAATATATCCATATTGTATACGAATACAACTTAGTTCAGCTTAGTGGAAAGATTTACAGCTTATGTTTTAATCCAGCACATAAGTTTATTCCAACTGTGCAAACACTTTGCAGAAGTCGAGACTCACTTCTTACATGGCGAAGGAAGGGCTTGCACTTCCAGAGAACACTCATTACTGAATGTCCATATGTCCTATTTACACAAATGTATAAACATACTAATGAATAATGCAATATTCCAGCCTAAGAACACGACAGTTTCCCTCTTTATTTGTCTATGGCAGTGTGTGGCTGTCATGTTGGTTATAATTGGCAAGTATGACGTGAGAAAATAGTGCCTTAATATTATCGGTTAAAAACAGAGCCTGTGACAAATGCTCATCCTGCTCCTAGGTCTGATACAGGCTTCTTATGCAGACTGGAGACTGGCAAGTTCTTCTGCAGGCACGTGTGTGTTTCTAGATCCACAGGCTTAATCGCTTTCTGTGCCTGTTTGCCATGGAGATGAAGACAAAGGAAGCCTTGGAGAGACCATTTAATGTTACAATATGCAAGTTTGTTCCGTATATTCTTGATATACACATTTTTGCTGCATAGAAAAAGCAGGCAAAACAGCCCTTGGATCCCAAAGTGAAACCACATGAACAGCAACAGAATGTCAAAACAGCAGTGAGGGTAAAGGAAGGTTTGGTAATCTGTGTGTGAAGAGAGGAGAGGAGCCATTAGTGAAACGGTACAGATGGGAACATTTTAATTGACATTCTGGATTCAAATTCACAGCACTCATCAGAGTGTTGGCATGGAAAAAAAACCCCAGCATTTCTTCTCCTGTGTAACTTAGCTAGCTTCTGTCATGCAGTTGGACACCACTGTTTGTGGGAAATGCCCTCTCTAGTAAATAGGATGAACAAAATAACTGGCAGCGTGATGCTGCCTGGCGTCTCTTGCCTTCCCCAGGTTTGGCAACAAATGAACTGTTTGGGATACAGACATCATTGGAGCATATCAGAACTTTGATTTGGGGGCTATCTTGCTCACTTAAGAGGAGCTGAGAGACCCTTGCACTTTGAATAAAACCTCCAGGAGCCTATTTCAACAAATTTCTGTATCTCTCCTTGGGATTCCATCTGCCACAAGCCAGGCTGCTGAGGAACACTCCTGTCGTCCTTGTGCCTCGAGAGAGTGCGATGCAAGGCCAAGTGAGGAGAAATATTGAAAAGAGAGAGGAAATAAAAAAAAGGGAGGGGGAAAAAACCCCATCTCAAGAGAGCAGATCACAGAAACAGTCGAGTTTCAAGTCTGAGAATTGGCAGGTGGCCAAGAAACATACTGAGTGGAGAAGACGACATGGGGATTGTGAGGAATTGGCAGGCAGACATCACGGGAGATGCCAGATGAGAGCACACAAAGAGACTGAAATGAGTCACAACTTATAAAAGGAGATCTAAGAAAGAAAACTCAGCATAAGGGGAGAATGAGAAAAAGGAGACATGATCCAGGACTTGCAGCTTTAAAGTGTTGGGCAAAGTTAACTGCAAAACCTAATTTGCCGGATTGAATCTGGTAGTTGAGGGAGAAGGGCAACAACTCGAAGTGATGGGGCACACGGTGGAAGCACTGGCACAGAACTGAGATAATGCCAGCCAGGGCGATTGAATCAAAGTCCTGATTTCTTTCTGGGCAGGGCAGTTTGCAAACTGCAGGTTTCTATTATTGGTTCTCTCTCCTTATCTTCTGTCTCTGCCTATGCAAAAAGCCAGAGAAGGCTGCAGGCTATGCTGGTGAGCCGAGGTGCTGCAAGGGAGGAGGCACCTCTCACAGGAATGCATTCCTTTTACAGCATCCTGTGGGCTTCTTTGGGGATCTCAGACAAACTGTGCAAGTTTAGACTTCCCATCACAGTTCTGCTGCACATGACTCTTTCAGCTAGTCACAGCTTTATTTCTGTCTTTACCTGCTTGCTATGATCAAGAAATGAAGCTCTGCCTGCCTACAAAAATCAGAGCCCTTCATTTCAAGAGAATCTTAAATATAAAAGGATTGTGTCACTTGTTTTGTGATCTGTGCAGCATCTGCTCTGCAGCTCTAACCTCTCACTGCAGCAGATGTGTTGTCTGCTCCCTGGCTGGGTAGCACTTCAGCAGAAGTATTGAGCAACTTCTAGGGAGCTCATCTTCCATCTTTTAGGCTCTGCCCTGTGACCCTCCTGTAAACTGCAGTCATCAGACAAAGATAGTATGCTGAATCCTTACCTTGAAATCATATCTGCTTTCTCTTAGGACAGCAAATATGCTTTGAATCGTTCTCTAAGAATCAGTCAAAGCAGATGAGAAGGAGCGGGTGGGTGTGGAGGAGGGCTGGTGGGCAGGCTCTGCCTTTCCAAAACCTTTCATCTTGATGAGCACACACCTCAGTGTGACAGAGCAAGAAAAGCAAGACGCTTAGGTGGGTGTACAGACCAGAGATAACACTTTAGCACCTGGGAACTGCTCAGGACCAAGTGCAAGGAGTGTCTGTGCAGCACTCACAGGGACTCTGAAGGCCACTGTCCCTTCCCTGTGAGACCACAGGTGGATTTTAACCAGCTGTTGGCTCTGGCACATTTCTTTAGCTGAACCTCATGACACTCATGCTAGTAGTGTTTGCATCCCAAACCTTGGGAAACCCAGGGCACTTGCAAATCAAGCAGGCATCTTGAATCAAGTGGAACACTAGCCACTTGCCTTCATGCCAACCTGACCACAGCCTGAGGTGCAAACTGTGAACCAAAGGACTCAGTGTTCAAGCTACATGTGCTTGAACAAGCCTTGGTATTAACAGGTCACCAGGCAACATAACCACATGTTGTAGCATCTCAGGTAAAATCTTCCAGAGACACCAGAGGCACGAAGAAGTGGCTGCCCATCAGCTGCAGTTCTCTGCTTTGACTACATTGGAGTATTTAATAAAGTGTAGAGCTCAGGGAAAACGGCAACCTAATGGCATGAACTTATATCAGTAGAATCACTTTCAAGTGAGGAGTAAGTTCTGAGGGCCATTTATACCAGTGTAATTTCATTCACGTGAAGGAATAGATCACTAGAAGAAAACAATCTCCTCTCACACTTGACATTGACAGAGGTGAGCTGTTCAAAGACTGATCTTACTATACAAGATCCTTGTTCTCCTCACTTGAATGTAAGAACTGATTAATGAAAATACCTTTTATCTAAAGTGTTCTGTTACAATACACCACTGTGAAAACTGAGGCATAGTCTAAATCTATTGAAAACTGAGACACAGGCACTGTCCGAGTCCACACTGTAGGACGCTGCACAAAACCTGAGCATGTTCCATGAGCCTGTTATAAAAAAGGAATTTCTGCTTTCCTTGCCATTTGAAGTTGCCACAGGCGTGATCTTAGCTCTCTGCCAACTTCAAATGCCTCTGTCAAGGTTCACCTGAACTAGCTTGCCCACCACCTGCCCCCACCAAGACCCCTGTTCTGAAACAGAGCAGTGATTTAGCAGCTATAGATGTGTGTCATCAGCCTGTTAGGAATCTATGGAAGCATCCTTTGAGATAGAAAGGCCTCAATTGCTAAGAGAATAGCCAGCAGCTGATTCCTATGGGTTTTATTCCATCTCACACAACACGCAGTGCATTTTATAGTACCAAAACCATGAGGCTAAATTCACTTGTTTGAAGAGCACTTTTATAAATCACGTTGGTGTTTGAGAGGAAAAGCCATCTTCATGTGACATGCTGGAGAAAATGTGAAGTCATTTACAATTTTTACAGTGGTTTAGAATGTCCTTCAGATGTAGCAAGCTATCCAAAGGGCTATTGTGAAGATACACACTATCATCAGATACATGCGTTACTCACTCCATAAAACCCACAGCCAACAGATCATTTCCCCTTCAGCCACAACCTGAGAAGGACACGTTCATGTCCTGTTTGTACTTGGGTGTTTTTTTGCCCCCAGCATCCCCAGGCAGCTGAAGGCTGCCCTCTCCCCAGCACACTCCCACATCCCCTTGGTGCCAGTGGCCCTGAGCCTGCAGCTAGGCTGGGAGAAGATGGGTGAAGACACTGCAAGGTAGGTCTAGCTGGGCATTACCTTCCATGCCAAGTGTGGAGCTGCCTAAGCTCCTGACCTTATGGCACACAGAGAGCAGTGTGACGGTATTTTAAGATCACTAAAATATGCTGACGGTTTCCACATCAGGTGAGTGCACAGACACACTGAAATGGGGAGTTGTCCAGCAGAGGTTTGAAACTGGAGCGCTCCAGGCTTAAAACTGCTCAAGTAGGGGATTCTCCCTCCATAGGTTCTGGCAGAGTCCAGAATAATTTAATCATTTACGTGGTTTTGTGGAGAAGTACATAAGGGAGTATCATGGGACTCACAGAAACCCCAAACCAAGATGACATCTGGTCCTACAAAGGCTTCCAGAGCAGTACACCAGGCTTGTGAGCTGAGACGGGTTTTAAACATCCAGCAGCGAGTGCTTCAGGGGGGAGAGAAGGGCACAGGGCCTCACAGATCACAGCCACAGCTTTAGGAGTGGCAAAGCATCAGGAATTTTTATGGCTTTTGGTGAAATTTAAATAAAGGCAGTAAATCATTGAAAAGAACAACAGAAAGCTCGTGGCAGAATGTGGCCTCACGTGTTTATCTGGTGTCTCTGCACAAGCCCTCGGAGCATTTGCCATGTGTAGGAGCCAGCCAAACACCTATTTTTAAACTCACTCCATTCAACACATATGGGCTGAATTCTGTAAGAAATAATGACCTTCCCATGTAGTTATTGAAATTGCCACTAGACAGAGCTGTTTATCTTATTTTTAACCTCGGAAATAGTTCTAAGTGCAGCACTGTGCCAGAAACCCAAGAGGAGCTTGTGTGACTGACTCCTTCAGAAACGCGGCACGTGACTGGAACAACTGCGTGGCATTTGCAGCCAGGGTGTCAGTTTTGCTCTGCACTATATATAATCTCACCACCAGAGCTGAGGGCAGCATCTGTGCCTCATAAATTCTCCAGTCATTCACCAAGAGTCAGTGATAAAGAGACGACAGCTGAAAAAAAAAAGATGAACTGTTTTTTAGGTGATGAAACTCCAGAGTGTGTGTTGGACTGGAAAACAGGCAAAACATCTGGGGGTTCACAAGCACTGTCACAAGTCCCTGACTCAAGAGTCTGCAGTCAAATAGACTTTGTCAGAATTTTGCAAAGGCACAAACCCCACCACCTTTGGAAAGCAGAATTGACTGCAGGTAGGTAGCAGGCGTGTGGAAAGTTAGCGAGTGTGAGTGCCAGCAGGCTGGACCAAATGACTAAGACAATGCAAACTTGTTAAAATACAATATTGTAGCTTAATGACTGGGTAAGATCCATCCTGCTGCGTGTACTTTAACAGCCAAGTGCTTTCCTGCCCAGCACAAAGCAGCAGCTCCTCCTGTCAAGTCATGCTGACACTACCCCAGAAGTTAAGTGCAGAGCTATGCCAACTTATAGCATCCCATCATCTGGCCTTTTCTGATTAATGTAGGGTAAACTACATCTTCTTTAAAGCAAAACAAGTGTTCATTTTGAGAGGCAGCAGAGAGATGAGCACTAGCCTGCTTCTCTGATTTGCATCACAGGCAACTGGGAGCAGGAATTTCTGGCATTTCTGCAGCTGCAGCTACAGCCCTGATTCCATCTTGTGATTGCAACTGCAACAGCTGTGAAGCCACAGCCAGCCCTTGCAGGCCAGCGTTCCTGCGCAGCCCACGGACGGCACAGGGCTGGTGGAAGCAGTGTCACAAGTGTTAATTAATTCCCTGCTGGTATCGGGTGGGGGTTTTTAGGTTCCATCTCAGTGTCAGGCGCAGTCAGCACTGGGGCAAGTCACTGCCTCTGCTAGGCCAGAGACCCTCTAAGGACACGTAGAGGCTGCAACAGGACTTAAACCATCTACACAATGCACTTCAGGACCCTAGGTAATACATTTGTTGCTGAAGAATGTACCTGTGTCTTTCTTCTCACTTACTCAGCTAAATCTGACTTCCAGACTTATTTTCTGCCAGTCCTTGCCTTGGTCCCAGACTTGTGCTTCCTCCTCACCAGCTGCACACACCTCCAGATGCTGTGCAGCAGCCCATGTCAGTACACAGTAACATCTCATCTTCCCCCCAAAACCACCAACTTGCCCACAGCAGCAGCCCAGTGACTTCAAAAGAGTGATGCAAGACAAAGCAGGAGAGCAGCACGTTCTGTTGTGTGAAAGCAGGCAGTGGCAGGGCCCCCCCAGTGCCTGGAGCTACTGCTCCTCCTTGGAAGGCTGCTCTTGGACACACACACAGCACCCTCAGATACAAACAGCACCCTCGGACACACACAGCACCCTCTGACACATTGCACTGCTCTGCCACAGCAGCCCCTGCTTCCAGCTGCCCCTGTGAGTTCGAGGGCTCCTCTCAGAATGAATCACTGCTGGTTTGGCAACAACTTTGTTTGACAAAGTATGGCAATCAGAGCTTTGTGATTTTTCAGGGCTCCAAAATGCATTTCTAAGCCATAAGTGAGTCTTACATCAAGTAAATGCTTCTGTGAAGCTTTAGCATGAAGCTGTGTGGCTTTTTTGAGGTACTTTTTACAAGCCTGCAGTTGCACTTGCTCTTCAAGTGCCAGTCCAAAGCATTTATCCTCCTATCACACTGAAGTCATGCTCAGTGATAAAGAGAAGTGAGATAAAAGTACTCAGCCTGACTTGGGCTTCCTTGCTCACCTCAAACAATAAAGCAGGCACTGAATACACACTTTGATTTTGCCCTGTCATCATTATTTCTCCCCTCAAACACCACTGATACCCGAAGCCCAGACACACAGAGCCTGTGTGGGTCCTGGTGCACACAGTATCAGTGCAGAGGGGTCACAGCAATGCTGCTGGCCAGAGGAGCAGCTGAGGAGGCAGATGGCAGCTTGCTGCTTCCTGCCCACTTGGGACAGCAGAGCTGAACTCTACCCTCTGCCCCAGGGCAAAGTACAAGGGCACAGCCTAGCTATTAGCACATTAAACAAGCCTCATTTAGCATCTGCAATTTCCAGCAGTAATTATTTCAGTAAAGCTTCTGAACTCAGAGACACTTCTTGCACCCAGTGCCTCCTCACCTCTGGCAGCACTTCTGGCTCAACACTGAGGGACCAGACATACCCAGTGAGATTACAAAAGAGGAAACAACAGTGCCTCTGTCAGTTCCTCTGATGATGTTTGGGCACTGGCAAAGGATCAGTCACATTTTGAAGATGCATATGGCAGAAAGAAGTGACTGCAGGTGTGTGAGAGAAACACAGAGGGCTGGGCACAGAGCCTTTTGGATCAGAAGGCAAAACTGCTGACATGGAGCCTGAGGCATTCTGGGCAGACAAGGACAGACAAGCGCATGGCATTTTGGGTTGATTTTATCTGCCAGATATATTCTGGTTTGAGTATGTTTTGGTTATGCCAGCAAGGAAGGAATGAAGACTGCTCCGTATTTTTGGCTGCAAGGAGTCTCCATGAGTACAGTAACTTGGAAAACAAAATGAAAAGAAATAACCTACTTTGGGGCCCAAAGAGGAACCACCACGCTTGTCCCGTGTGCTGCTATCGCTCCTAATAGCTGTGACTGCAAACAGAGACACAGGCTGGCACTGCCACACCATCCACAGCGCTGTCCCCAGCGCTCAGCACCCCAGGCAGGGCCTCAGTGACACAGACCCACCTGGAGGAGCTGCTGCGATGGCTCTGCTCAGCTCAGCCCCGGTGCCATGCTCAGGATGCCAGTCCCTACTCCACATGCAATTTACAGTTTTAGAACACAGCAGGTCCTAAAGAATATATCTGGTACAGACTGAAAGATCTTTGGTTCAAAGTAAAGTTTAGATTCAGATGAAGTAAACGGTGAAATGCTTGAGCTCAAATGGCTGGAAACGTCCTTGCTCTAGAGAGGATGGAAGGGTGGCACTCTGGTGAAGGCAGCAGTGCTTTAGGAACATCCTAAAGCTTGGAGACCTTTAGATCAAGGACTGTGACCCTTCTCAACGCAGAGCCGATGGCGGGGAGGTCACTGGGCTCCGGGATTGGGGGCATGAGGATGCCCGAGCTGGGCAGCATCAAACCGTGGATCAGTGTCGGCTCCTCCTTTCAGCAGCTGCTCCTGTGTCTCTGCTCCTCAGTTTCACCGCAAAGTGGCACTACAGCAATTGCCATTCGTTCCGCCAGAGGATGAGCAACTGACAGCCAGGTTTGGGGGTTTCCTGCCCTGAGTCACCACTAACAGAGGGTTCGCTTCGTGAAACTCTCATGAACCATTTAGATGGGAGTTTCCTGCCTTGCTCACTCAGCAAGAACATCTGGCAGAGCTTTCTGCTTACTCCCATCTCCCAGCTTTTGGCTGATCTGAACTAATGAAAAGTGAAATGACACTTTTGCTTTAGCAGAAACATAAAGTATCCCAGTCAGTGGTCACTGAGCAGGGAAACACAGCTCTGGGAGGAAAACAAGAACAGAAAGAGTCCCTCAAAATGTGCCATACGTGCCTCCTCTGAAGACTTCATGGTCTGGACCCAATGAAACTCTTGCAAAGAGCCCCCATAGATGTCAGCATCAGACAAAGCTTTATATAGCTAGGCTTGCTGTTTTCTAAGAGGCAGGGCACAGCATTTGTCCTGTATACTAAGGACAACACACGCTTTCTCCTTCAGCCCAGCCATCACAACGGAAGGCTCTGCAAGGACTCCACCTGGCAGCCTAATTTCTGTACACTTCTCTTTGAGGAATGTTTCTTTTAATGAATCTTGGGCCAATTAGCAGAGTTTTGTTGTGTGATGAGTGTGTGAAATCCATCACTGCCCAACTGGGTACTCACTTTACTGTCTCTGACAGAGAGTTCACACAGCAGTTACACAGCAAGAGCAGTGTGGTGTGCTTTTCAGGAGGCAAGAAGGTGCTGTAGAGGTTCACAGATGCTGTTTAAGCTGCTTTGTAAATAGGTAGGAGAGCTTAATCAGTTCTGCAGTATTAATCACCAGATTGTAGTAAAGAATCCACTTTTGCTAGGTATAAGGAAAGAGAGTGCAAGCTGGCCCTGCTACTCAGGGCAGACAGCACAGAATGTGAAAGCTGGCAGCTACCTACTAGCCTGTGCTCCCTTTCTCTAGAGCTCACTGCTTCAATAGTTCCTGTTACACCAGTGACAATTTGTCTTCAAACAGTCATTTTCTAATTGCACTTGATTAAGACCCATGGTTAGAGATGCATTATGATGATAGTGTTATGACAAACTGATAGAAAATAATGCTGTGAGACTGAAAGCCTGTCTCTCAACACGAAAAAAAAAAGCACCTACTATTCCATACATTACATGTATGTATTGAAACAGAAACCATCTTCAGATACAGCAGAAGTGTTTTAAATTTGAAAAGTACAGCTGGTATGAGAAAAGATTCATAAAAGGGCTACAGACACTATAAACATCACCTCAAGCTCTTATTAGCACAGAGCTAATGCAGGAACGGTCATGTGAAAGAACATTTGCCAGTAAAAGCTGAAAGGGCAAGTTTTGACACAAAATCTCTGCTGGAAAAAAAGTGCCAATGCAGTTTCTAATCCTGTCAATAAGAAAATTCAGTGACACAGGAATCAAGAGATGTCAGTTAGTGTCTGATCTCGAGATCAAACGGTTCTGGTTGGGGGATCACAAGCTGGTGACTGTTCAACTGCTGCACAGCACCTCACAAGCTGGCTACTCTGTCCATTACTGACTCTTCCTGGACCTCATCTGACACAAATGGTGAGAATAATAAACATTACAGATTAAAATACAGTTATTAACTAAGGAAAAGCACAGTCTGTAACTGCCATACCTGTTTACCATGCTCTCAGCTGAAGTGACTGCACTGTAGAGAGTTTGGGAATATTACCAAGGTTTCTGATTGAGCAATGTGTAAGAACTTGTCTGAACACACTCTTACCACTGAGAATGCTCTAAAATTAGTCTGAGAGAGAGAATATGAAGGAGCCAACAGAGCTCATAAACAGAAAGCCATATATTTCATGCCATATCACATTCTTGTAATGCTTTAGCCTGCTCTGAAAAATATGAGCTCATCTTCTAATTCATCTGGGGTGCAGCACACAGAGATGACCAAGGGGTGTGAAACAGAAGACGCATTGTGTGGGCTCATCCTCCCGTGCTGCAATTAGAATATAGGAACACAAATGGAGCTATCTCATTGTGAATGAGACCTGAGTCTGAAAACCAAATGGCCAAATAACCAACAAAGCAAGAGAGAGAAACAAACAGTTATTTCTGAGGTTTATCAACCGACAGCAAAGCACAACTGCTTCAACCTTCCTGTTCCACCCACACCGCTGACTGCACACGACTGAAAGCAAGCGTCAGACTGCACTGCACATACAGCGAAGGTGACAGAAGGCTCTGACTGCACGGTGCTCACTAGGAAAGTTTGTCTTTTTGGAGATGAAACCTTACCAGAAGCTCCTCCTCTCTGCACTGCCTGGCTGTAGGTACTACAGGAGCCCACAGTGTCAACCAGAGAGACTGATGGGAATCTCTTCCTGAGAGAGCAAGGGCAACTCACTGGCTCTTAAAGGCTTCCGAAGCAGTGGGGTGACATTCTACACGTACAGCTGAGGCAGGAGCTCTCCACTGCTGTCCACCCCAGTGCCATAGGCACAGGCCCGCTGTCCCTTGCTGTCCACCCCAATGTCCTGGGCTCAGGGCAGCTCTCCCTTGCTTGCCACCCCAATGTCCTGGGGACAGGGCAGCTCTCCCTTGATGTGCACCCCAGTGCCATAGGCACAGGCCCGCTGTCCCTTGCTGTCCACCCCAATGTCCTGGGCTCAGGGCAGCTCTCCCTTGCTTGCCACCCCAATGTCCTGGGGACAGGGCAGCTCTCCCTTGATGTGCACCCCAGTGCCATAGGCACAGGCCCGCTGTCCCTTGCTGTCCACCCCAATGTCCTGGGCTCAGGGCAGCTCTCCCTTGCTTGCCACCCCAATGTCCTGGGGACAGGGCAGCTCTCCCTTGATGTGCACCCCAGTGCCATAGGCACAGGCCCGCTGTCCCTTGCTGTCCACCCCAATGTCCTGGGCTCAGGGCAGCTCTCCCTTGCTTGCCACCCCAATGTCCTGGGGACAGGGCAGCTCTCCCTTGATGTGCACCCCAGTGCCATAGGCACAGGCCCGCTGTCCCTTGCTGTCCACCCCAATGTCCTGGGCTCAGGGCAGCTCTCCCTTGCTTGCCACCCCAATGTCCTGGGGACAGGGCAGCTCTCCCTTGATGTGCACCCCAGTGCCATAGGCACAGGCCCGCTGTCCCTTGCTGTCCACCCCAATGTCCTGGGCTCAGGGCAGCTCTCCCTTGCTTGCCACCCCAATGTCCTGGGGACAGGGCAGCTCTCCCTTGATGTGCACCCCAGTGCCATAGGCACAGGCCCGCTGTCCCTTGCTGTCCACCCCAATGTCCTGGGCTCAGGGCAGCTCTCCCTTGCTTGCCACCCCAATGTCCTGGGGACAGGGCAGCTCTCCCTTGATGTGCACCCCAGTGCCATAGGCACAGGCCCGCTGTCCCTTGCTGTCCACCCCAGTGCCATGGGGACACAGGCCTCTGGGCCAGGAGCCTGAGGAAATGTTTTCCAACTGAAAATGAAATGCAGTATGTTTCAACCAGCTCTGCTTAGAGAACCGCTGTGTGTTGTCATGACCTGCCCGTGGGCTACAGCAGAAACCTCAGCTCAGAGCTCATTTGGTTTTTTGGCTTTCAAGTGCCAGATGTTATTTTTATCCTTTTGTAAATTTGGATGTGCTCTGGACACGTGTCATGTAATTGTGGCCTTGCCTGTGTAACTATTTCAACTCAACAGTAATTACCACAGAAGAATCAAGGAACTGATGTGCCCATGAGACCTGTCCTTTGGCAGCCTTCCTTTTTTTCCCTGTGAAAGCCGTGGTCTGTGCAGCCAAGAAACCTGCTCTTTACAAACCTGAGCCCTTCTACACCAGCCTCCTCCTTGTGAGGGAAGCAGAGAGAGATCAGTGACTCAGGGAGGTGCTCTCCCTATGCAGAAAGCACACACTCCCTTTTGAAACAGTAAATCAATGGCAATGGCTGTAAAGCTCAGTGGCACCGTGCCAGCTTCTCCTTTCAGACGTAGCTAGCTGGCTTCCCATAGCAGACTTTCATATTGCAGTCAGATGTGAGTACCACCAGCTAAAATGCTAAATGCATTTTAATACACATAAGACTCGATTTCTCTCACTTTCTGGCAACCAGCCACAGTTCCCACAACGTGTGAAGCTGCAGCAGTACAACATGACAGCAGATTCCTCACAAGCCACCACCTATACTAAGCAATATTTATGGACTTTTAAAATTAAAGCGATATCTTTATCAGCACATTATCCCTGACTAAACGCTCCTCTGCTGGAAAAGGTATCTCCACTTTTCTTTAATATGTACATCACAATGCAAACAGTGTAAAATCTGACTGAAAATAAGTAATGTTTGCTACCTTCAGCAAACAAGCTCTTTCACAATGAATCCCAAATTTACTTTGCAGGTTTTCCTGGAGTCAGCACACGTCTGACAACGCACTTGGGAATTGCTGGCATGTGATAAATACAACAGTAAAACAACATAGTGCAACTAACCTGGCACAAGGATTCTAATGGGGCTCTGACCTCTCAATCTGTCAAGTTAATTAGGAAGATCAGACAACCATTAATACTGCAGTCCCCCCGGGACACAGGACATGTTATTAACACAGTGTGGCACGGGAGCATGCAGTGGTGTGAAGCTCTGGAGGGTGTCTCTGTACCACACTCCAGCGAGTGTGACAGCAGCCACACAGATCACCCAGTGCAGGCTGTCAGCTGCACCTCCAGTGTCAAACTGGATGCCACACAGAATTCATAACTCAGACTCAGCAGTTCAAGACAAGTAGTCATCAGCATCCCTCAGCATCCCTTCACTTTTCAGTTAGAACTGCTAACTTTATCGTCCCAAACAAGGAAGAGGTGTCCTCTGGTTGCAATTGGGATAAAAGTGGGATAAAAAGTTCTGAGCTTCAGGAGCTGAACATGATGGCCTTGGTGCTGGGGAAGGAGAGATGGAAATAGCCCCCATGTGCCTTCCTCATCAGCTAGTTCTGCCACTGCCCTACCTCAAGACTTGATATCCTGCAGAGCAAGCACAGGGAAAGACGATTTCTCCCCCAGTCAGGTCATCATCTCATTAAAACTTAATACAGGCTGCCTCAGATCCACCTGGAGTGGGCTCTTCCATGGCTTGGTAACAGAAGTGAAATGGGATCAAACACAGAAGGGATGGAAGAGGTGCCCGAGCAAACAGGTACAAGGACAAACAGCCCGTGAGCCCGAGTGCTGCGTAGCCCAAAGGCTGGACACTGGGCTGCCAGGGAGCCTGGTATCTGCCAGTGACAGGGCTTTGGTGAGGGTGTAAAGGACCAAAGAGACATTGGAGTGATTCTCTTGGGGCACCTGCAGGGCAGCTCTGGCTGCAGCAGTAACTGGGCAGCAGCCAAGAGCCTGTCAGACCAACTGGGCAGGGAGAAACTTCCAGGCAACCAGTGCAAGTGCAGGCAGCGGGGAAAAAGCCACAGGGAGGTCAGGATGGGATGTGAGAGCAAAGAGGAGCTCTGGGTGAGCTCTTAGCTGGCCTCAAAAGCTGCTGTCATTCCATGTGCTTTGAAGCTTGTGGTGTTCACTTAGTTTTTTAATAGGAATGAGAAAAGCAATATTATTTTTACTTGCTGTTGCTTTGTTACACTTGCCATCTAACCTGATTCATGGTAATCCCCTTACTACAGCCATCTGCCAACTTGCAGTAAATGACTCAGACATGCTGAGCCTCTTTGGTTGCACTAGAATGTTAACCTGAAGCATCTAGGCCTGCTTTCCATCAGCTGGAGCAGTGTGTGCCCTTTCATTGTCACTGCTGAGCACATTTCCCAAAATGGACCAAAACCAAGGACCTGCTGTACAAAGCGTTTCTTTTAATGTACCAAAACTGCTTTATCCTCCCATTCCCAAGGATGAAGCAGACCCTGGGATGTGCCCTTCTGATTTTCCAGCTGAGGTTAAATGATTGTAACTATCATTTATTGTACGTTTCTGTAACGGACCATCCTTTTGCCTTAGTTATTTTCTCCACATCATTACAAAGCAAGAGGGATTTCCAGAGCTTTGAAGATAACAATGAATAGTGCTCTGGATATTTAAACTCATTTACTGTTCAGGAAATTAAGGAAAGTACAGATCCCCTCCTTAGGCTGCAGCTGTGTCTTTGCCTCTCCCTTGCTGGGGCAGTCACGTTATGACTTACAGCCCAAGAGAAGTGGGAAAGATCTTTCTGTCATATTTTTGTCATCAGTGGTTGAAGACAGTTGGAAATTCCATGAATCTTCTAAAGAAAACAAAGAGTTTTCTCATGTCAAAACATGGCCAAAGCTTTGCTGCTGATTAAGCAGATGTCCTCCACATGAAGGGGGTCTTCAGAGATGAAGTGGTAAGTGAAGATTGTCATGTGAGGCAGGCATGCCAAGAACAGGGCTGACATCTGGCGCTGAGCTTTGTTCTGTCAGCAGAGTTATATTGAAATACATGTCTGCATTCCTGCAGAATCAGAAAGCAAAGACAGCCATTATTCAATGATTAGGGAGCCACATATCCACCTATCCTGTTTTGGTATAGGATGGTGCAAATTAGACTGGCTTCACTTAATCCTTGAGCATCACTGAAACTCCGGTGGCATCGGACTAACTTCATCCTCAGCTAATTTCCCATCTGCACAAAGGAAGGCTTTGGGCAGCCAGAAGGAGAAAAGCAGCTGTGGCCCAACCAAAAGCATAAAGTTATGTTGTCATGTGTGCTTCTAATGGCAAGTGATTCTCTTCCAAGCAGTATCCAGAGATGCTGTCTGAAACTGGAGGGTGGGATTAATGCTTTGCAGCCTTCCACCAGCTTTGGTAAGGAGGTTATAGTCACAAAAGCATTTTGTTTCCTAATAAAGCCATCGCTAACCCTAAGCAAATCAAATTGAGTAGGCAAGAGTGCCCTGAGAGGCTGAGCAGGAGATGCTGGGAGGGGATTATTGACACATCAAGGTTGTCTAAATGGCTTAAGACGCCCTAATGCCACCCAAACCTCCCACTACTTGGAACACTGCGAGACCTACACAGATGCACATTATGGGATTTTCAGTATTAGAAGGGGAATAAAAGGAAACAGCAAATGCTTTCCAGCTGGCGTATTTAAATGTTCTTCATCTTGCTCTCAGACATGTGCAGGTTAACTGCAGCTGATGACAGCTCTCTCATCCAAATGTTGCCCTAGATAGCATGAAGCCATCATACTTCCCCTGCAACGAACCTCACGAGGGAACCTTCTTAACATCATATGTCTGGATGACTGCTATCATAACTTACTTAAATATATTAGCTTTAAATACAGAAACAAGGCACAAGGTTTGAACTCACTGCCATAAATTAATTACACACTTCCACAAAGAAAGCCTCACAAGTGAAGTACTGAGGGAGCTGACACCTTCGAGCCCAGCTGCTTTAGGTCATGCTATCTACGTCCTGCTGCTTACAATAACAATAAGACATGGGCTGGCTGCTAAAGCCAAGTGCCAGATAGAGACCATATGGCGCAACATACAATTAAGAGAAACACACACAGAGCAAATGAATGTCCTGCAATTGCCAGAGGCTCCTCACACATTGAGGACGAAACAGAATGGACCCCACAGCCATTCAGTCCCTTACATTCATTGTCAGGTTCTTGGCAGGTGACAAGCTCTGTGTTCAGCTGTGGCGTGGACACACCGGTAGCCCTGTGAGCAGAGGCACAGCCTGCTCTGTATTGTCAGGCTCACTGAACTCCTCAGCAACGGGCCCAGGAGCAGACAGGCGTGTGGCATCTCAGAGGCCCCAGGTCCCACAGCTCAGCCCATCCACAGACCTGGAACCAGGGACGGGGCTGCAGCGCAAACACACTGCAAAGCAGACTGGGATGTTCATAGGGAACAAGGGCACTGGGAAGTGAAGTATCACTAAATATTAACCTGAGCAAACAAAGAAAATAAACCCAACTGGTTCTATCACTGGCTGGCATTATTGTAAAAATGTGCCCTTTTAATGAGCGTTTGAAACTGAACTTTCAGAGACCACAAAGGCTCCCGAGAGAATCCCTCAGGGATGGAAAATACACTTGGTTGCACTCTCTGTTTTCTCTGGGCAGTGAAAAAGAGGCATTTGATTCATTTTTGGGTTTGTTCAGCATTTCTACCTTTACACTGCTATAAAATACTGAAGATGAAAAAGCTTTCAGCCGTGGAGAGGAAAGAAAGTGAGTTTATTGAACGTGGGGTTAGATAACTCTGTTCCTGAGTGCCTTCAAAACTAATGCTAAGTGAGCAAATGTAGGCAGGGGTTATTTCAGGTGTGTGCTGGATCACAGCTGTGCCAGGAGCTGCTGCTGAGCACTGGGCAGGTCCTCACAGTGAGGTGAGGTGGGATGTGACAGCACAGCCTCTGCTCCTGAGGCCAGGCACAGCCTCCAGCTGTTGGAAGCGAAAGGAGTCTCTGTTTTCACTATAGGCTATAGGTGCTGTCAGCACCACAGCCCATGAGTCAGACTGAGAGAGCTGCTCCACGTGGCTTTTCTTTCCTCTGCACTAGTCTGACACCCAGCTTCAGCTGTGTCAGCAGAGTTTTTCCAAGTTTGAAACAGATGCAAGGCACGAACCTGCCATGTCACCCAGGAGGGAGAGCAAACCCAGCCTAGCACAGCAAAACCAACACAAGGTGTTGCAGATACAAACCCAGGCTGCTGGGAGACTACACTTAAGCAATTGAGACCAGAATCCAGTAATGAATGATAATCCCAGAGTACAGAAGACCAACCATGATCATCATGCCAAAGACCATCAACTGAATGGTTTCAGTTTCACAACTCCAAGCACGGGTCAGAGCCTGCAAATTGTGTTATAAACAAAACCAGTTGCATTTTTCCATAACAACATTACACCATGAGAGGAAGACAAACACAGCCTTTGTCAGCAGTGTGATTAAGGGGTGACCCAAACTCCCAGATGCCCATGATCAACCTTAAAACACCTTTCTGAATTCATTAAAACAAACTAGTGCAGATGAATGCCTTCTGAGTAACAGACATGCATGTTTGCTATAGGCTTCATCTACACAGCTGAAGGGTAGATCAAGGAGCCCTTGCCAAAACATTTTGTCCCCAGCTCTGTGAGTAAGGAAGCTGAGAGAAGACTCTGTGTTAATACATGTGTACTTGCATTTGCCCAGTAGCACTCATGGTAGTCCAAGGAAGTGAGAAAAGGTGACACTCAAGAGACAGGGCACCCCAGCAGAAGCACAGATTTTGGGAAACCTCTGGCTCCATTTCACAGCTGTCCTCTCTTCTGTCAGCCAGTTTAGGTAAGAGGCCCTTTAGCAGAAAAACATGCAGTATCCATCACTGCAGCATCTCGGTCCCTGGGACCCAGGAACATTGGGGACCTGTGGGCATCTGCACGACACAGGGCAGTAAAAACAGCCAGTTCCTCCCAGGACAAACTAATACCATCTGCATTTGTTTCCATCTGCAAAAAGACTGATGCATCACATTATATCATAGAATCATAGAATGGCAGGGTTGGAAGGGACCTTTAGAGATCATCTACTCCAACCCCCCTGCAGAAGCAGGTTCACCTAGATCAGGTCACATACATGCTACTGGTGGAACCTGTCTCCTCTTTGCAGTGTTTCTCTGATGAATGACTTTCTAGGTATGATATTAACCTTTCCAGCTACTAACGGGCACAATCAAGATTTATTCCTGACATAAAAATCAAAGGTCAGTGTTCTTCTGAATCATTTGTCTAAATAATAAATTGATCTTGGCCTACAAAGACAAAACCTCCAGGATGCAGTTAGCCAAAATGATTACAAGAACTATAACAAACACAGTCAGCCTAAGCTTTTCAGTATTGCACTAAGCAATGGAAAGAGAAGTAGTATGAGAAAGGACTGGAAATAGGAAACCTGAAAAATGTTATTACTATCAGACTGAAGCTGCTCACATATAATTCAAACAACAAAAGTCCACGTGGACTGTAATCAATGTCCATAGGCAGAAACAGGAAAGGCTGCATCACAGAGACAGTTTTGTCCCTAGCAGGGCAGCTGGGATTTGCTCCCTGAGAAGGAATGTACTCCTGGGGAAGGAGCAGCTTTTACAATCACCACTTTGTCATGCCCTTCATTAAATAATTCAGGAATGTAAAACACCATTTGCCTACTTTAAGATTAGATTACAAAATACCTCCCCTGAGGCCAAAGCAATATTGCAGCACCACCCACATACCCCTACAGCTCCTTTTCTAACTCCAGGGCACCAGGATCTCATTAGCAACAGCCACGTGTTTTCCAATGCCCCATCAAAGCCATTGTTTTATTCAAGCCTGACTGATGACTCTATAGTAACAGGTGATGTGCTCCCAAGAATCTGTGATCTGTGTCTGCAGGATGACACATCTTCCTGGCTGTCAGGATGAGGAGGGACCGGACATCCTGAGCAGTGCTGGGGAATTCCCTTCCTTGTAGTCACAGAGCACAACAAGTGACATCATCCAGAGAAATGCACATGTATCCCTGAGTGGCTCAGGGGCTTGAGACCAAGGAGAGGAATTAGGGTGATGCTCCTGGTGCTTCACCCACTGCCAAGCACTAATGATAAGGAGAAAGGGTTGGGGCTATACTCTCCAGAGAGAGGTGGAAAAAGAGGGGTCAATTGAGTTCCTGAGAGATCAGTGGACAGAGTTGAAGCTGGTATCTCTGGCCGTAACAGCAAGAGCCAGTGACCCAGGACACTGATAGATTTGACATGGAAAAAATATGGTAAAGGCACAGCTGACAAGAAGGAAGTGTCCAAGAGCCACCCTGCTGCTGTGGTGGCATGGAGAGCAGTTCAGCTCCTGATGGCAGCCTGTTTGCTGTGCCCGTCACCTGTGGGTGCACGTCTCTCCTCCCAGCTCCCAAAGAAGAGCACTAGCCAAGGAGATCTTGCTGCCACTTGTCCCTGACTGTTTCTCATTCCCCACTGTCTCACATTTGTACAAAACACAAATCCCAGCCTCTCTGCCTCCTGGAATGCCTCAGAATAAGAGTGCTGCTGCACGGGCCAGGTGACAGCAGCCTGACACACAGAGGCTGTGCCCAAGAGGACTCTGCCATGGCTCCACAACATTTGGCCCCTGCAGAGGACACACTGGGCACAGCCACCATGCTTAGCTCCATCAGCTTTGACAGCATTACTTTGAGAGGGATGGACACTTGGCAAAGATTGAAATGTCATTCTCTATTACGCAGGTTTCACTTGTAAGTTTAAGTGCATCTTAGTTTGCAGGGGCATCATGGAATTACTAATGGAGAAAGTGCTACTGGAGCCTGATGGAGGAGATTTCTCAAGTCCAAAGACTTTCCCTGGTGTGCAGATCCCTGGCTGTACAGATCTAGTCTGTCAGGACTGGATGCCACAGGGCCTTGTGCACCACTTTGACTCCAAAAGGACAGGCAGCTATCACACACTGCTTGGAAAGCTGCCTCCACTCTCTCCTTTGCACAAAGCTCTTTTGCCTGCCACATCCAGACCACTGTCTGAGCTCCAAAACTTCTGCATCCCCCATCAGAAGGCTACAGGCAAGCAGGCCAGCATGAAAAGGGTAGAACGGAACTATGTGCCCTGAAGTCATTTCCCATTAAGCACTGCTGACAACAAAATGGCTCGTGGCATCGGTCTGCATGCAGTGCCTAGCACTACTCCTTTGACAACTCAAAATTCAACGGGAACAGTAAAAGATGATGTAAAAAATAGCTTTACAATATGTGACTAAGTACAGCAAAGCATCTGTGCTGCACTCAGTATGAAAACATACAGTCTGTCTTCATCATATTGAATACAGACCAAGCAATAAAAAATCCTGATTGTGGGGCTCTGTTTTTTTGAGAGAAACCCAGAAACACGAGACGTGCACAAGTGTTTGTCATGTACTGAATCTTGGCAAAGACCTCATGAGCTCTTGGTCTGTGCTCCTGGGGGACTAATGATCATGAGATTCCACAAACAAGCTGATAAGCAGATGTAGCACTTAATTTCTTGTAGCAATGCAAAGCAATGAGAGCAGAGGGACAGGGGCTCCACTTTGTGGCTCTGTAACTTCATGCAGTGTCGTAATCCAACTTACAGAAGGGCAGTAAATCAGTCACAGGCATCTCTCTGATTCAGTTATGCTGTCTGTGGAGATTTGACAGCAGCAAAAGGAGTGATAACAGGGAGGTGTAACGTGACCCTGTGGCACAAAGGTGCAGTAGCTGTCTGGCTATAAACCCATTAAAAAAAGCAAGGAGATGGTTCCTTCAGATTGGGAAAGGGAAAAACCGCCTTTGTCATCAAATGAACATTAATCCCTAGACCCAAATTGTCAACAAAATATTTTGAAATGACTCTTCAGTGGGGATTGAATGTCTCAGGGGAATCAGACTCCAGCCCAGGGGGCAGAAACAGAAAGTCATTTCCCAGCTGTGCAGCAATCTATTTGAAATATTAGTGATTGCAGATAACAGAACTGATTTAAAATGAATAAACAACTGGGCCCATACAGGGGGCTGATGCATCATTTAAGATGCGAGGGCTGCTGGGAGGATGTTTGAACTACACATCATGATGAAACACACCCCCAACTGCTCCCCTCTCTCATTTTTTTATTACATTGCATTTGGGCAGAGCTTGGTGAATTCAGTTTGGTCAATAATACATGAGGCTTTATCGTAACAGTATCTGCAACAATGGTTGCTGTCACACTGGTTATAAAAAAAAGCTAACAGTAGAAAGATAAGCCCTCTGAATTTCCAGTCCTATCTGACTTTTCCTTTCTCCACCTTTAACATTGTGTACCTAGGACACAAAGATTCTGCAAGTAGCTCAATTTGACCGAGAAACAGCCAATTACTACTTAAAGGCACTGTTTATTAAATGCCCTCATCAGCGTTTGTGAAATCAAAGACACAATCCCCACTGACTCCAGCAGACACTATCACGCTCTCACAGCCTGATCCAAAGATAACAAAAGCCAACAGAAATGCTCATTGATTCCAGCAGACTTTACTTCAGGTCAAGATCTCAACCTCTCACCATCACATATAAAGGGATTTTGTCATCAAAATACCGTCAGAGGAAATTCACAGCACAAGTGAGGCAAAGGCAGGATTCAGCCAGGGAAATGATGATGTCTTTCAGTGAGCAGGAATGGTGTCTTGGAAAAAACCCTCTAACAAGAAACATCTATAAACAAAGCATTTGAAGAAATACTTCATACTAATCATATATTAAAGGAAAAAAAAAAGCAATAAAGACTAAAACTTTCTTGTCTATGTGCTTGCTGTCTCATATGGGAAGCTGTGTAAGGATGCTGCAGTGTTCTTTACTGCACGTTTAACTGCAACATACAGAACCATCAGCTAAATAAGTACACCCCAAGGAAAAGACTCTTCCCACTCTCCTGGCTTGTTGGAGAAACAGATGTATATTTAACAGCAGAACCAGAGGTACTACAGTGTTAGAAGAACTACAGCAGGAAGAATGAAAAACTAAGGAATGACCAGCAAAATGGAGCTTCACCTGAGCATTTAACTTTGCCACACATCCCATCATAAATCCTATTTAACCAATAACTTGATGAACAAATGTAATAATAACTTATCCTACAGCTTTACATAAAAGGCCCATCTATTGTAATATGGTCACTTTCTAACTTAATCACAAAGGGGAGGATTCACAAACCTGTAGCATCTGTATCCTGACAGAACTGTTGTGTTTTGCATCTCCATCTCCAACACCCACGATTCGCTCATACTCGACCGGGGCAGCAATCACAGCAGGAACCAGTACAGAAAACAACTTCCTTGGTGTTATTTACCCACAAATGACTGCACTGTAAACTCTCTGTCGCTCTGCTTGCCAAACAGCTGAACATTTGGTCAACATATTGTCAAACATGGGGCAGGACGGTGAGAGGTGAGCCCTGCACCATGCTGTTGATGGTGCTGGCTCCCTGCCCTGGCTCCCTCTGTGGTATCTGTATTCCAACTGTGTCAAAATGCACAAGCACGTTTAAAAGCCCATCTTCTGATCTACAGCCACAGGTCACAGCTTCTGGCCTTCTGCATGTGGGGATGCAGTGGCAAAGCCCCCAGAAAACGATGGAACACAACTACTGCAGAAGCTGCTCTACACTTGATCCATACAGACCCGAGGTAAGAGGAGGAACTGGATTATGAATGGTTTCTTCATAACACTGATTGACTTGGACAGCACATTTCACTAACACTTACGCTGCAGTGGAACCTAATTATCATTTCACTGTGTGACAGGATGACACAAAACATACAGCCAAATTTTGAAAGGGCAAATTAGGTCAATCTAATTGCTTGCTAATTACTTTTTAGTGTTACTTGAGCAGTTCAATATATACACAGCTGAATGCATGTCTGAAATTGCATCAATAAACACCATTCAAAGGACATTCTTGCACCTCATGCCTCAGATTCACTGCTTGGCAATGGTAATGGCTGGGAGCTGTAGATGGCCCCTTGTGAACCAGCCTCTGTGTGTCTGTAGTGTCACAGTCACCTGTGAGACACTGTCTCAGATGCCCCAGGGCAGCATTCTAATGTATTCCACTCTAACAAAGGTTTTACTCCACTAATGCCTCTGTGTATTTGGCTTTGACATTGATTAAGGGATTAAAGGCACAACTTTGTCAATCAGTTAGGCTAGCAGAAGGGACTCCTGCTTCTTAAAGCTGCAGGTATTTTCTACTGGGTGCTTGAGGAAGAATGTGAAGGAGTGGAAGAGGTTCAGACACAAGTCATTTTACAGTGCAGACACAGTTGTGTCACCTTAATGATTTGATTTCAGTTCTTACAAAAACAGCACTTAAATACTACACTAACTACAATGTATAAGAAGGTATTTTCCAATATAAATATTTCCCTAGGCAATAGATTGTTGTTTGGATGTAAACTATATCAGATTCACAGAGTCCTGTCAAAGATAAAACACCATAATCCTGCCACATCTGTTTCGTGTGCTTTGCACTAGGATAAACCCTTCTCATATAGAATGTGATTCAGGCTCTTCTTTGAATCTCATCATGTCTTCTACTACCAGGACATTGCTCAAGAGGATTTGAAATACTTCAGTTCTTTTTTTTTGGGGTATTTTTGACCTGGAAGAATGACATTTTCAGTTGAATTAGTTTTAAGTGATCTTTCTAGATCAAACTGAAATTGTATATGAACACAGTGAGTCACAAACTCCCAAGTACAAATCTATCTTTATCCCTGAGGCTGGCCTTATCGTTATTGTGGTTTGCAGCTATTTAATATGCAAGCTTCTTAATTCTTCTGTTTAAAGCCTGCCGAGCTCTGCTGTCCTGCAAAGAGGTTCCACTCCTTCCTGGAGCAGCCACTTCAGAACAGCACTAGCTTGGTTTGTTAAAAAAAACACAGCCTGAATTTTCAAAGCAAACATTTCAGAGAGCTGCCACTCTGAAACCGGAACCAGAGGGTTCTCAATCGGTGGTGCCTGACTCCAGGCTGCTTATCAGTGTGTCCCTGCTGCCTCTTAACAATTTGCTCAGAAAAGCTTCATATGGTAATGCGAGCAGTGGCATGGGGAAATAGAGGGGAGATTCCCCTCTCTGGGTTCGATGAGAGGGAACAGAAGCACTGTGAGAGGGTTTAGCTTTGCTGCTCTCCAGCGCTGCAGCGTGTGCAGGTGCTTTGAAAGGCACCTACAGGTGACCAGTACAGAACATTCCAAATTCTGATTGACACTGTCTGCGTGTTAAAAGACACGTCAAGAAACGTAACACAATAGCAACATACTTTCTGTTTTCATCCCACTTATTGCTTATTCACAAACTCTTCAATCTGCAGCTCAGCCCAGATCTCATCTTTCTCAGAGAAAGTGTTTCAAGCCTATGGTTCATGGTAAAAACTGTGCTACTGTAAGAGAGATGCTCTCTCTGAGTCTCCCTTACAGACTGGCATGGTTACAACTTCAAAAAGCTTTCCTTTACAATCTGGAAACAACTTGTATCATTCTCTCATTGCTTCGAAAGGGGTAAAACATGCAGGAGAACAGACTAGAACGGTGTGGTGTGTACAATACTATTTAAAATTCAGAGGAATATGAACTACCCTGAAAGAAACCTATGAAACAAGAACATTATGGATGCAGATGCCCACTTAGAAAAGGGATCAATGACTCTATTGGCAGCGGTTAAGTGCCAAAGCAAAGCTGTTGGCAGACTTGACTTAGTATGCAAGTGCAAATAACTTTAAAAATATGGGTCAATATGTGAAGTGTCTGATTCTCATTAATGTTGCTATAATAATAAATCAAATTCAGGCAGAGTTAGACAATGGCTGGAAAGGGGGATCTTGTGTGTCCGGGCAGGGCTGGAGCTCAGCAGCCCTTCCTCTGGCTCTGTCTGGAAGCACATGCTTTTGAAATCTGAAAGTGCAGATTCTGCAGGTTCACCCAATGATTTCTGGCCTCTGAGCATTTCCCTAATCCACAGTTTCTCTTCCACCAAGACTTTCTTATTTTTCTGGCAGATGTTGAACAGATGCTTTTTATTATAAACAGATGGGAAAGCTTTTTCAATTACCAATGATTCCAAGTGACAAAAAGGGCTGTTGCATAACTTAGAGATGATACTGAAATAATATTTATGTACATTCCAAAAGGAACATTAAATAATATTACTAATCTGGATTATATTATAGCTATTGCTCTATTTATGGTGTTTGAATTTCTATCCTATTCCAGTGTAATCCAAGTGGAGTGCTGTCAGGAACGATGACACTCCCCACTGCAGCACAGTGTGGTCCCTGGGTCTCCAGCATCAGCCAGGAAGGAAAATTACTGTTGGCTCCTTCACAAACTTCTGGCAGTACTACAAAGTCAGAGACTTTCAGTTTACAAGCAGCATCACTAAACACCAGGGCAGTATGTACTGACTAAACTGTAGTTCCTAAGCTGAAATTCTTACATCCCAATATCCAACACCAGCGGTTCTGAGGAGAACACAACCCTGATATAACATGAAGACAACATCTTGCCCTCTTCCTTTCATGGCACACAATGTAAAGGAGCAGGCAGCATGCTGGACTTGTTACGGGAACTTATCTGGAGTAGACTGGAGGTGCAGATACCATGCAGGAGCACCTGCCATTCTGATCTACAAAGCCAGGTTCTTGCAGGAGAGTCTGAAACAGCACAACCAATAAACACACTCATTTTCCACACCATTGCCTGGAGTAATCAATGTGAATTGCATCAAAAAAGTCCCAAGGTATTTTAACAAGCACTGATTTGAGTATGAAGAAGAAGGACAGAGGAGAAAAGGTCACAAAACAACTGGAAAATGTCAGTCAGGAGGCAACTGCCAGTACCTTGGCAAGGGTGCCCATTCTGAAGGTGAGAGGGAAGCCAGAAACTCCTAGTTAAAAAACCCAAATATTCTACATTTTCTTAGCAATATCTCCTTGGAGCATTTTAAACCTCACAATCACGTTGGTATTGCATTGAACAAAGCCTTCATTTCCTCATTAGCCTTGGTGACTGAATGCACCGCCCTGAGGTGGCCCCATGGCAGCATAAGGTGGGACCTGGGCACACCAGAGGAAAATACAGGAATGGCCAGCAAGCAGATCAAACCTGTGCTTGGACAAAAGAGCAAAGGGGAGTTCTTGTGAGAGCATTTACCTAAAGAATGAGCTCCTGGTAACCAAGAACATCCTTCAGACCGTGAAGTTCAAGAGAGAGATTTTCCTCTGGCCCTCTCTCTAACCAGACATGCAGCAGCCTGTTTTTTTTCCAGCAGTGGTGGGACATTTATTTTAATGACACAATCCCCACACAGCTCAGGGATTTGATAAAGCTTATCTTAAAGCACTGCCTCTTTCAGGCTTCTCCAGAGAAAATCTTCCATCTTACAAAATAACCTTCCAACTCTGATAATACTTGGAAGGATGAAGCAGCAAAGCTTGTTCAGCAGCTAAATCAATAAGAGGGAGTTAATTTTATTCCCAGTATTACCATTATTGTTTCTGCTACTGTTTGGAGCACTTGGAAGAGGAAAAAAACAGGTGATGTGTTTCCCCGTAACCTCTTCACTGCTGCTCTTGCTGATGTGATTAAAATATTTTAGTACTGTTGAAGCCCTGGAACAGTAAATTCAGTGTATGTGCCTCCTCCCAGCCACTACTGGCAGCAAACTTTAACGAGGTTCATGTCACAGCAAAGGACAATCACAAACAGGAGGAGTCACTGGGTTCCCCACCACTGTCAGCAACGCCTCCAGCAACCACAATCGTTTGATCTTCAGCAAATTTCTTCATCAAATATTAAAACAGGAACAGATTTTCCTCTTAATTCCTGATTGATTGCAGAGGGAATTCATGTGAAAGGATATTCCTGAATATTCAAATGAGCTGCCAGAAATGATGTCTCATGAAGTGTTTAGAAAACACATAAACAATGTGCATTCTTTGGGACTCTTTGTCAGGGCAGATGCAACAATGGACCTTAGGAAACATGAGCAGATGTTATTCTGCACACTCTTCATTTCACAGTCTTTAGAAATTCATGAGGTCTTTTGTAGGTTTTATGAATCTTCTAATAACAGTGCAGCTGTTCGATTCAGAGCTGCAGACATGTCCTCAGATGCTTACTTGAATCTGTGAATGTGGAAGGCAGCACTGGAATGGCCCCGTTTTACAGGTTTGTGAGGTATGATCTAGCAAGGCCAACCAGGTGGTGTCTGTGAATGCTGCGTCTTTCCCCCTCATGCCCTGGACAAGTGCCCCTGCAGGGCTGGCAATGCTTTGGTAATTCAAAGTGCTGCCTTGCCTCCAGCCCTCTGCAATAGAGAGCTCAAAGGCCAGTCAACTTCCTCCAAGTGTTCCCGCTTTCTACCTGGGCAGCACTGTGATTATTTTCTGACTTTATGAAACGAATCACTTAAGTTGTCAACAACAGCACGGAAACTCTTTTGCTGCAGCACACTAGTGCATTCTCATACATATATTCTGGTCAGGCAAGACGCAGGTCACACTGCAGATGGTTTCACTGGGGAACACGTGTTTGATCAGCAGCAATTGCACTGTGCCCAACTCCATTTCTAAGAGTCGAGCTGTTTGACACTGACCCTCTTCTCACAGAGCTGCAATTCCTTCTGGATGGTGATGTCCAGATGGAATACTCAGATCTCAATCTCCATTACTTTAAATTCACTGACCATTTAATTTCGCTCTTCTGTTAAAATCTTGAGAATTGTTGCTTAATCTCACTCATCCAGAGACTGATGTTGTAATTGGATGGCCCTCAGAAGAAAAAGATGTTTTAAATACTGTGCTTGGCTACTCTCCAAAAGGTAGGACAGTGCACCACAAGCTTCTGTCCTTGGTATGCTGTTGGAAAAATACACTTCAATTACCTTTAGTGTTCCCTGAATGTGGCAAATCACCTCTCTAAATGCAAAGCACTGGAGTGGCAATTCATCAAGTACAGCTGCCTCTCCACAGAATTCCTTCAGTACACGGTAACAGAAGTTTACTTTGACAACAGTAACATTTATTTTACCAAGAACATTTACAATCTCCACTTACATATTTATTCCTCAAATTGGAGCTAATGTGCTTTATGTATGAAGTACTGGCAGCAGCAGCGTGCAGACAAATACTAACAAGTGCTGAGTGTCACAGTCCTGAGCACAGCAGAGACATGAAAGAAAACATGGATCTCAGTTAACAGAAGAGTTGCTTTTAAAAAACCAATGCTGTGAGGTGAAGCAGCCCTGAAACCAGTGTCAGTTCTTCAAAAAACAAGCATCAAAGTTGGGATCGTTTTACCTCCTCCATGGTGATCTCAGTTCAACACTGAGACGGACAGGCTTTAAGGACAAAAAATCTCACAGAACAACTAAAATAGTGGTTGGGCAGGTCCTGACAGAATCTTAACATACCGACAAAAGCACTGAGTGTCAGTACACGAGAATCCTCTGTGCTTTTCCCTAGCAACCTTACTTTTACTTCTACTACAATAACAGGACGGCAGAGTGCGAAGAAGGAAGTAATGATTCCTGTGCTTTTTGGAGAAGGAAGCTTGGAGAGCCTGTTGATTTAAGATAGAAGAATGAAGTACAACAACAGAGAGAACAATCTAGGACCTCAGCCAGGTGCTGATCAAAGATTGGGGGCTATCAGAGGGCAGGGTCGTATTCTTCCTGTCTTTCTGCTTCCCAGTTGATTTGATGATTGTCACCCAGTCACACTGCAGCTGCCCCTCTCCCACCTTGCTGTCCCATGGGTAGCTCTTTTTTTTTTGGTGGTGAATTACCAATTAAAAACACAAAAAAAAGAAAGGTGTCCTGCAGGCATGTCACTGCTTTCTGGTCACAGCTACCTGCATGTCACAGAGCCTGGCAGCACACCACCTTTGCTTTTTAGCTTTGTACTACAAAAAGATCCCTGTGAAGAGCTTGTTAGAGAGAGCAATGTCCCATCAAATACTGCAGCTACACTGATCCACAGGAACACACGTGAAGGAATGAAGGGAAATCTTTGTTCCCCTAGATCCCCTGCCCAGAGGAGCACAAGCTCCCAGGTGCTGTATTGGTGGTGCTGGTGTTCAGCAGCGAATGGACTGAAATGCTGGGTTTAGTTTCTCTGAATCCTGAGGGAGACCAGCTGAAATTAAAACTATTCCTATGAACACTCGCTTCATGATCACAGAGTGGAAGAAAATACCTTCTCTTTCTTCTCTAAACACAATGCCTGCTTATTAGAGTGTGTGATGTCCATATGTTTTCCAACCTCAGGCTGCATCATTACACACAGAATTGCTGGTAATAGCTTTTATATCTGTATATTTGAAGGTGCTTAGGCTAATAAAGAAATTAGTTTGAGGAGACTGTCAGAGACATCAGACTGTGCCACTGAGGTGGGAGATGAACAGCTGAGCTGCCTTGTGTCAGGTCCCACGTAGAGACTAGGAATTTGAAGAACGCCATTTCTGAGCTGCTTTCATGATGATGCAGCATACCCTAAGCCTTATGGACAGAGAGCTATGGCATTCAAACACGGATCAGCACATGATGTACGCACTGCTCCATCCCTTCTGGGATGCACACACAACCCCTGCCCACAGGGAAGCACAGGGTCAGCCAGGCTCAGTCCAGGACCAGCACCCCTCCCCTGTGCATGGCTCACTGATGGTCCTTGCCCTGCTTTCTCTGAATAGATAGGCTATTTCTGCATTTGTCATGCCTGGGATTAGTTCCTGGCACCCAACAGTACTGCATCCCGTATTGCTGCACAGAACTGAGTCACTCCTCAGATTTTCCTCAACGGCTCGCACAACATTTATGTTTAAGTGAAGTTCCCAAGCCCACCATGCAAACACCCTTACAGTACATGTGAAAGTTAAATGTGTGTCTCTTGACAGGAGACATGTTGAAAGATAAGTTAAAACACAGCCTCATCCAACAGTGCTTGAAAAGCCCAGATCAAGAAATGATAAATCCTCTCAAAATCTAAAGCATGGTCTTGTCCAATAGTGTTTGAAATAGCCCAGGTCAGCCCATGGAAACAGCCCAAACCCCAGGCTGAGCTGGTAATCAAGCGCAAAGTCACAGAAACAGTGAGAAAGCCTGGACAGCTTTTTAATTATCATTCAATATGGCTGAATGGAAACAATATTGCCCTTCAGAATGAAGAACTACTCCACCAGCAGTCACTCTGGCACGGCTGCTACTGGAGCATTTGTTGGTTGGTGTTAATCCTTTTCAATGAGGAAAAAGATGGCCTGTTTCCTCGTTAATTTTGATGATTCTTACTGGCCTCACATATATAACAACTAATTTTTATAGCTCTACACATGATTTTATGTGAGCAAGGCTCTAAACGTGTCTGTTTCTTTCCCCTTCTTCCATTTGCTATGCTTACACACTAAGTAATTACAGGAATATGTTTTTATCCAAGTAATAAATGTTTTCCAAACTGCTTTCATATCTGGGCTTCACAAGGACACTGCTAACAATCTGTAGTTTAACCACAAAGAAAACGAACATCAGTTCTGCAAGGCACAGAAAATGAGGAGGGGGGAGATACTGTGAGAAGCAATGCTTCCAGTGCTCAGAAACTTGCTTTTGTGCACCTCTGTGCCTCCCTCTGTTGTGTGCCACCATTGCAGCACACTTTGCAGCACTTGGAGAGGAAAAAGTAAATACAGGGTTTTCTTTTCAACTCTGCATGTGGGAGAACGTCTCCAGAGCTCAGTATGAGCAGGGATGTGATTGCAGGGAGGTACCTCCCAGATTCCTCACCCTGACAAACAAAAGCATGCAGATGAACAGTCCTGAAAGGCACAGTCCAGGCCTGAGTTCCCGGCTCTGAGACCAGCCCCCAGTCTGTGCTCTGGGGAGAAGAGCTGTGGACATGTTAGACATAAAAACCTAACCACAAACAGTTTTGGTAGCTTTGAAATCGTAGAATCATAGAATGGTAGGGTTGGAAGGCAAAGAAATACTAAAGACCTCTCTCAACTTCACATTAACTTGGAAAGCTCAAGAGACAGAAACGAGTTAGTCAGGAACCCTTTTAAGACTGTGAGACTTTTGACATCAAATAGATGAGACACTGAAAGTGAAATTTCCCTTGGTTTTAATGAGGCCAAGATCTCATTCCTGTAAATAACATCTTGGCACTGTGACTGCAATAAATCCAACCTGAACAGAAAGAAGATGGTTTAAAGCCTGTAGAAGCCTGAAGCTGTCAGGTGCCATTTACAGCAGGTAGTCAGCCAGATGGTTTTGGGTTATTGAGCAAAACTAAAGCTAAAGGAGATGCTTTCCAGTCACTGCTGATGCTGGGTGTAACACTCATCTGTGTGGGCTACTCCAAGAAAAGCAAGATACAACAGTTTACCAGATCAAACTGAAGTAATTAGTTTAAAGATAGCAGAACTGTAATTACCACAGAAGTAGATCTATATGCAGATCAGATGGTCTTTCTCTCAAAGGCTTTTAAAACTCCCTGTAAATTTGAAGTTTGACTCCAAGAGTCCAAGTCTAGTGCCAATCAAAGATACACTTTTCCAATTTTCCTGGCTTCGAAGTTTAAGGAAACATTTGTCAACCATCCTTACAATCCAAGAGACAAAGAACACAATCTCATGCACATACAGAAGACACAAGGATAGCACAAAGCTCTGGAACTGGCAGGCTGTGTTCTACACAGCTGCTAGGTCACCGAGATGTGCAAAGCGTGAAGTCAGGGTCCAAATCTAAGTAGGCAAGAGGCAAAGATGCCTTTGTCAAGTCAGACTGGAGGTGAAGTGTAACCCAGTAAAGTTGAAGACCAGCTACACTGAGGTCTTGCCTCCCTACTTCTGTGCTCTCTACTCCCTGTAGCTTCCCCTTCACCTTTGCAGCCTATTAAATTTATCTTTACGGGGCTTTCAACAGATAGTGAGAGAAGCCCTCAGAAAAGCAGAGGCTGTCACATGAACCTGGCTTCAACACTGAAACAAGAGCGGCTGGAGTGGCCACATTCCCTCTTCATCAGCTGGATTCTGATAGGACTGAGATGGAGAAGGGATGGGAAGCAGGGCAGGTGCTCTTCTGCAGATCTGCACCGAGTCTCTACCTCCCCAGCCCTGATGTGGACACATTCCTGTCTGTTACTGCTTATTTCACACTCTCTAGGGAGTTATGTGCTTAATGGTTTTAGAGGAGATGAGGCTTCCCTTCTCCAAACACACTGGGAAATAATTCACAGGCATTCGTCTGTGATACTCTGTCACGTACCTGCAATCTCGTGAATCTGCAATGTAATCTAAAGCAAATCTGAATGCATCTCCAGGCAACAAGAGGACACTGCTCAATAAAACCTCGTTGGCACTGTTTCAACTATAATATAAGCAACCAAGAGGTTACACATTAAGCCTCTGAGCAAATTAAAAACGATAGCAATCAATGAGAACTCAACAAGCAGTAAGCTGTTCAGCCAATCTATTAGCAAAACGAGCACTAACCACATTAGGCTACTTATCTACCAATTCTCAAGCCAATGAAAATGAACCAGCCAGTTGAAGCAGTTTAATCTCCCTTAGCTGAGGAAGGAAAGAGAGCATTAGCTACAGCCCCGGCGTGCTGACTGACCTGTACGCTGCTCCTCCCAAAGGCAGATGCTACCACTGCCTGCTCGGGGAAAATGGGAGGAGAGAGAAGGGAAACCTGGAACACTCAGAAATGCCTTTGCTTACACTTAAAAGCCCCAGGAAAGATTACCTCTGTGCTCCCAATGCTTTGTTTCCCTTTCTAAGAATTAAACCCTCAATATACTAATGAAAGGGCTGAAAACATTTGTAGTGTTAAAGGGACTCGTCCTGTGTAATAAATACTGGCAAAGCTACTCTGTAATTTTGATTAAAAAACATAAATCTATAAATACACACATGGCTGATGAAGGAAAACTGCCTTTCCAGCACAGGCATACACCCAACCACAGAGTAATACAGAAACAAAAGACTTCATCCAGAACTTTCCAAAACATGTTGTCATTGTGCCTAGGGACTTCAGCTGCTGGCTCACAGTCCTCCCTGTGCACTCAGCTTCAGAGGAACTCCCCTCTCCACTGCAAGAACCCAGCAATCAAACCCAGACTGACTGGTCGTTGGAATTAACTTATTTTTATCATTCCCTTTCATTTCAGGCATTTCCCCCGGTCACAGACTCTACGTCTGTGCAAGACAGGCCCCAGAGGAAGGCTCTGTCCTTCCTGTGGTGGGCATAAAGTATGTGCCTCGGCCATGCAGACACATCTGCTGCTCGACAGGCTATTCTTAGATCCAACATCATCTTGAGAAAATGCCTGAAGGATTCATTAGGGCGGTTTTTCATCTCTGGATCCCTGCTTCCACTTCGGGGACAGTGGCAATGGGTATCCTCAGAGTAGGGCTCCATCCAGTGTCTGCTAGATGAGTTACTTAAATCTCTGCTTAAGCTCACGAATTAAGCCTTAGAGACTTAAGCCCATGCTCCCACTCCAAAGGAAAGCTGTACTCTTCAGTAATAAAACCAGGAGTAATTACTAATAACCAGAACAGAAAGCTGCAATTCTCATTATTTTGTCTGGCCAGGCAAACATTCTGGGACTGTTCCAGCCTCCCAGGACCTATTCTTGTCAGACAAAGCTGGGAGAGGTAGTGTGATGGCTGGTCAGAGCAATAGCAGATGAGATATATCCAAGGTAAGCCTTTGAAAAACAGGCTATGGTGACATTATTGGGCTTGAACTGTTCCTTTTTTGTGGTTTTTTTTTTCCACAATGCTCCTACTGAGCTTATCACAATGAGGATTTTATCTTGTTGCTTTAAACAAGTGAGTTTACAGTAAGGATGTGCTTGGCATTTTTAAGGACAGGCTCCAGATTCCCACCTTCCCATGGAATATACCCTTTATCGTTTTGGTATCGAAAAGCTTGTTCCCAGGCTGAACATTGGGATGTTGTAATCTGCATTCAGGTTTAGTCAAATATGTCCCAATCTGTGAGAACTCTGCTGTCAGCAGGATAGAAATGGATCATTATCTACATGAGAAAGCCACCCTTCAATCTTAATTGGAACCTGTAAATCATAGATTGCATCTTAAGCTGTTCTGTGCAGCTGAAATAGGTTGAAGAAGACTCCTTTGTACTCTGCATTTCTCATGCATACAGCATTATCACTTACAATTAGGCATGACATTTCCGTAAACATTGCTTGTATGGAGTTAATAGACAAAGCCCACAGGAGACAGCTATCAGCTAAAGAGGAAAAGAAGGGAAACAAAGCACTGATGAGGCAGACAGGCTGGCAAAAGAGGCAGAGGAATAGGTGGATTGTCATCTTCACCTCCACCCAGACTAAGCTTCTGATATGTTGCTCTGTTAGAAGCATCAACCTGAAAGTAATCCCTTCCATCTAAATTTGTCAGGCACCTCACAGAAAACTCAACTACCTCCTGACTTTAGTTTCCTGATTTTTCTGCCTCATATGTATGAACTCTCAGTAACTTTCATCCTCACAATTTTATCCAACACTGAGCAGTTCAGTCAAATCCTACTGAACCTGGGCTAATTGAAAAATAACTGTGTGTCTGTTGAAAGTATGCACAGGGACAAAACGAAATGCAAGAACATTACCTGTATCCAACAGACTTGCTGCTGGGCACCACGTTGTTTTAAAGGCTGTAAACTCTGACACGATCATTTCATCACTAAGGGCTGGGCTAGGATCCCTTCACGCTGGATGGGAATTTACACCCTGGGGATTTTCTGCCATTAGTTACAGTTGGGTTACTCACAGCACAATCATGCCATGAACAAGGCTACGGGCATCAGTTGTACTCACATCTAGGTTATTAGGTCTCAGGCTTAAAGAATGAAAGACACAGGCTGCGTTCAGTTGAGAAGTGCAAGCTGCCTTGGTTTATCTCTGCAAGTGACATGAAGAGAGAATACTTTATGTGCACATTAAGGAAATGTCAAAGCCTTCCCCAAAGGTACCCAAATTAACATGTATGTAAATTACCTGTCATCTTGACTGCTCATAACAGCCAGTGTGTGTACAGCACAAGGCACTTCAAGAAGGGATGTGACCCACTCTTTGTCAGGTTGGGAGCAAGGGAAACCATTAGAAACAAACACCATTCTTTTGGAGACAGGACCAGAGCAGCAGTGCTGGGGTTACGCCTACGAATCACTCTCCCTTCCTCCTTACTCACTTTTAGGTACTGAACACACTGAAGCCACGAGGCTATGAGGACACGTAGCTGCCTTGCAGCAAACACATTACATGACTTAATTTTAGAATAGCATCTCCTTTGGTGACTATTTCAGATATTCTCAAGAAAAATCAGTTTCAAAGCATCATTTAAGCACCATCTGGACAACCCATTTATTCACAGAATATGCAAACCTACAGTCATTAAAAAGTAATGCAGCCAAGAGTGTAGACTAATTAATTAAAGGCAACATTTCCTGTGGAGCATGAACCCAGTCCTGCATTTTTTCACAGCTCCTGACTGTAAATTCTGTAGCATTGCCACATTATTGCTAGAAATTCTTTTACAAGACCTTGTTTTCAGTAAAAATGGAGTTCTAAATGTAACACTGCTTCTAGGCACAATGGAAACCCCAGTGGGAAGAGAGCCCTGCAGTGCTCTGAGCAAATATCTTGCTGCATGTCCCCTCTATACACTCAGCATGCAATACATGGTTGCTACCTCCTATTTCCAGCGTGCCTGGAAGTTACAGCTTAGACAAAATAGCCACAGTAAGAACATGCAGTTCCCAAGGGGACATTCTGACATCCACAGTGCTGCTCACGAATGGAGCTATTACCACAGAAAGCAAACATCAGCTTTTAAAGTAAGATATGGATTTACAGGTTACACTGCTATAATACACAATAACCAGGAAAAGCCCCCTGATATTTCTAATACTTAAAATCCTTGAAGTAGCATCTTTATTGCCTCCTAATCAAAACTGACAAGAGCATCCTCTCTGAGAACGTAGTTGCTTATATTTCTGTTTAACCTGAGTCCTGCCAGCGCCCTGTCAGGCATGGAACTGTGTGCAGATTTTCCACTCCAGGCTGGCCTCTCTTTATCAGAAAGAGAATGTCATCTGGTATGACCAGGCACCAACGGGAGTAAAAGGAACTTGGGCTGGATCTGAACAAGCAGTTATGACGTCTGTAGTTTTGCTTTCCTTCACTAGTTGCTTTCTAAGGAAGGGTTAACTTTTTCCTGCGTTTATGTTGTGAAACTATGTGAAATTTAAGACTGAAGGGTCTAAACTGTACTGTTCAAGTGGCTTCAAAGAGAAGCATTCATGCAACTGCAAAGCTCTGCCACTGTGGCCAAGCCCAACGCTCCCAGTGCTGAGGGCGGCCTGTGCTGGCCCAACCTCTCATTTACAACGCCTAATTTTAAAAGTGATGCTTATCTGGACAAGGAAAGAAGCTATTTTTGCCTTTTGTAGCCTCCAGATGTTTTGGGGTAAGTTTTGAACATTCCATTTTGCAGCCTTTTAAAGAAAAACACAAAAAGTTTAAAATAAAGCTTCTTGCCTGATGCTGGAGATGACCGATTTCCAGTCTGTAAACACCATGCACGTGCAAAACAACATATATTGGGCCATCATTCTGAATTGCAGACAGTCAGTCTTGCTTAGACAGGGATGCTGTGGTTTGAAATCTCTCCCAAGGTGGCTGCACTCTCAGTTGAATGCTAACCACCTCTGCTGAAAGTCCCAGTGTGAGACACCCGAGTTCTGCACCAGACAAATAGATGGGACTGACAGATACAGGGATAAAATAGGTATCACAGAGATGGGTCAACAAAGCTTTTGTAGAGGAAAGCCACATTCACGTGCCTGTTTGAGTTTCTTTACGCAGGAGTGATGTAACACACACAACAAAGCATACATGCCTTTTCAAGATGCTTCCCTTGAGGTGCTTCACCAAAGGTTCTGAAAAACCTGCTTTGTCATGCAAGGAGACGAAACATAAAACGTGTAACTTTTGCTTCTCTAAGAGCAAAACCAGAGTGATTTTATTTCAACAAAGTTGTTCCTACTAGCTCTCACAACTGAGAATCCTCACTGTCCATCTGATGGGCAATACCAACTCACAACCATGAATGTGTTTGGGATCAAGACATCGTTTCATTTTGTACTGACCTCTGGATTATTGGGGGGGGTTCACAGGTGTCCCAAAGTGTTTCTGCTCTCTCAGACTGAAAGTAAAAGCAGTGTTTTCTGCAAACACCTGAGGGAAGTTCCTACAGAGTTCCACCCAGCAGACACAGTTAACATGTACTCCCATTTTCAGGCGATTTGTCTCTGTTTAGAAACTTGCATGTGCAAACTTTGTCCATGGCACAGCTCCATGACCATCTGCTCCTGTGTCCCCCAGAGCACAGGCAGCAAGGAGCTCTGACAACTGAAGCTGGAACATACAGAGCGTTCACAGCATAAGAGGCATCACGTGAAAGTAGGAAGGAGAGCCTCGGAAGAAGGGTGAGACAGTTTGGCCTGTCCACTCACATTCATTTTGGTATCTCCTGCTGCTGTGGTTGAGGAAACTGACAGTTGAGTTTAAAATTCCACTTTGTGGGGAAAAAGACAAACATGGCATCAGTGCTACTATTTTTAATGCTTGAATGTATGCTTTCAAAATATTTTGACAAAGGAAATTGTTTTAACACTGGGAGAACATTTGGTTTGTTGTAGCACGGAGCTCTCCTGCCCTAGCTGTGCATCTGCACTCAGCAGAGGGAAGAGGCTGGACTGTATCTCTGCGCTGTTACCTTGCCTTTCCACCTCTTGAATCACATCACAGAAACCACTGCTGCACACAGCAGCAGAGTAATTTAGGCCAGGGGGACCTCTGGGGGTCATCTAACACAACCCATAGGTCAAAGCAAGGCCAATAGAACCAGTTATTTTCCTTTTGGTAGCTACCAGTGACATAAACAACAAAGCAAGCACCCATTGTCCTTTACTATGCACCCAACACGTGAGCTCAGTCCTACTCTCACAGAAGAGAGCTATGGGTTGCAAAGTATGGATGATGCATGATGGATAAAATGTCTTCCTTACAGGCAGCATCCTGCAGAGACAGAGGCTGCTTCATGCTGCCAAAAACCATGTTTGTAATCCATCACTCTGGGATGTTCCTTCAAACACCAAAGCTTAAAGAGCATCAGAGTGGGAGAACACACTTAATGTGAGAGAGATCCATTCTATTAGTTTCTTCTACACTGTTTATTGACCGTGACAAAACTTTGCATGGACTCTCCTGGAAAGCTTGTGACCCTCAGTAGTAAAAGGATTAGTCAAAGAAAGTTATTTTTCTCTTTGACAGTGGCCACTGCTATCTCCACAGTTATCCTGGAGCTTCCTAAAGAACACTTTTAGTTCCCATTTCAGTTCAATTGTTATCTGTGTTAATCCTGCAGCACACAATCATGCAGGACAATGCCCTTAGTGAGATATTCAACAACAGTATTTGATGCCCATTTCACACTTTTCAGCCTTATTCTCTTCACTGCTTGACAGAGGTAAGCAAGTCTTACCCATCCTTCCCACACAAAGGAAAAGCAACCATCTCGATTTCATACAGCTAGTTGTATGCTTCAACCCTGAAAGCACATTGTGTCTTTCTGTAGATGCAGAGGAGGTGCCACAGAGCACCAGGGAGTGACCCAGGAACACGGGCAGGCTGCTGAGAGGCTGCTCTGGAGCTGAGCTCCCCTGGGCTTCACTAGATGGCAGCTCTGGCAGAAAAGGGCAAAGTGAGGTGGAGAAGTCAGGTAGTAAGGAAAGACAGCCAGCAACTATGCCACCAGTTTGATGCGGCACCTCTGTTGGCATCTGGGCTGTCAGAGTCAGCATCCATTTTCTCCACAAAACCACTGCACTCCACACAGCCAGGTGCACTCCAAGCAGCACGCAGGATGTGTTGGAGCCTGAAGCACGTATGAGAACAGGCAGAAAGGGCCATCGTGTACAAGAGCCACCTGTGTATCTGATTGCTGCTCTTAAGTTTGGCCAAACCTATTGGGAACAGGGAGCAATGAGAAACCTGTCAGTATTTCCAAGCTTCTGGAAATACTCAATTTTAAAACAATTTCTAAGCTCTAAGTAAGCAAGAAAGGACAAATGAACAGCTCTGATCACACGCTGACTGACAACGTGATAACGTTTCAAAAGCACTCCTAGCGTGCTTTCCAAAGAGGTTTTGGAAGGTGAAAGAAATGAACAGAATGTGGCATGTGCAGCCAGAAGTACCGTGTGATGGCAGCTTCAGTGATTCTCCTGCAGTACTGAACATTCTTTGATTTGCAGAAACTCAAACAATCTGTCTCTGAAGAAACAGCTCCAGGATGTTGCGACAGGAAGGAAACGTACTCAGCAAACGCTGGAGTGTCCCGTGGAACTGAGAGGTGCTGTGTCTAAAGAAAACTGCTTAGGAAATGCTGAAGAATCGTAGACTCGTTTCAGCTGGAAGAGCCCTTTAAGCTCATGGAGTGAGGTCTCTGTCCCAGCCCTATCAATCACCAGCCCATTTCCCTCAGTGCAACATCCACCCATCTCTGAAACCCCTCCAGGGACGGTGACTCCAGCAGCTCCCTGGGCAGCCCCTTCCAATGCCTGACAACCCTGTCAGCAAAGAAATTCCTCTTCACATCCAGCCTGAACCTTCCCTGGTGCAACTTGAGGCTGTTTCCTTTTGTTCTGTTGCTTGTTATGGCACCGATATGGCCTGAAGCACAAGAGACCGATAAAGCTGAAATTGCAACACATCTCTCACCCTGTGCCCCAGCTCATCATCTGGCTTTTTGGATTGCTTTACATCACCTACATGTCAATGACAGAACAGCACAGGTATGTTAAAAATTTGATTCAAGAATGAGAAATGGGTTAAGTTTTCAGGAATGTTCAGCTCTACAAGAACAATCAGCCCCAGACAGCTCATTCCTGCGGCACACCAGCAGCCTTGAAACAAGTCCTCTCAGCTTCCAGACACCTTATCAAGCAGCCACAGCAGCTTGAGCATTCAGGAAATTTAGCCATGTATTCAGCTGAAAGAAAGACCAGGCAAGCTCTTCTGAGGCAGCAGGCATTCAGTCAGCCCTCGTGTGTCACTGCAGGGGTTTTATCAGCCAGAGGTTCACAACAGGGAACAACCCAAGCTCCCACAGGGCCCCTGCACGCTGCTGTGTGCCACGCTGATGCACCATCTCCAGCAAGAGCGAAGAGCTAGCTGTGCATGCCCGTTACTGACACGAAAAGCTGCCTTTTTGACACAAGACACATGCTGTATAGACACTGCATAAACACTGTGGAACACTTCTGCCAGAGCACTCAAACGTGTCACGGGAATTTGTCACTTGAAGTGCTCAACTCTTCTACCAACTGGACCACCATGAACTCAGCCGTCTCAGCTTCACACACAACCATTCGGAATGCACAGCCGAGTGTAACGTGTATCACTGGGGAAATACTGCCTTTATCAAGAGGTGACGCATTTGGATTTTAAATCCAGACAAAACAAAAAGTAGTACTCATTTGAAACAGTTGCCATGAGAATTTGATGCAGTGTGGTTCCTGTGCCACTGAAGACATCCAGCTCCAGCACGGGAATCGTCACAAAACACAGAAAAACGTGGGAATGCTTTTCACTGCACCCTCATTTACTTTGAATACCAAACTGACACCTCTCTGTTTGCTATCCAGTAGCCCATGATGGGCATATTTCTACTTCATGAATACTGGTGAACTACGTTCCCATTTCTTGTATGTTTGAGTTATTTTACCAGCATCCATGAGTTTATGTCTTCCACGAGCAGGGTAATACCAGCATGTCAGTTCATTGGGGCATGATTTTTGATTGACAGTCACAGGACATTATTCCATAAATAACTGTGATTACTCCTTAGGATTTGTTTTGCACCTATGTAAGGGATCCTATAAACCCAGGCACAGACTACTCTCTGTGTTGGAAATGGAAAGACCTCTCCACTGAAGCCGTGCTTTATTTGCAGTGTGAGCTGCAGGGATGATATGGCAAAGTACAACAATAAGCAGACTCTTTCCTGGGTCCCACCAGTACTTTTAACGTTTAACACATCAGTGCTTAATTAAAGCAATGACCTCTCCCAGGGGCTTTTCAAGTTACTTTCTAAAGTGGAGCAAGGAGCAGTGACCCTTACTTGCTAACCTCCTCCCTCCTAACCCTGACCCTTCCCAAACACAAACTGACAGGTACTGCAACAATTAGTGGAACATACTGGTGTAATTCAGTGTGGTGGTACTCTGTGGCATGCTTTCAGTGAAACAGAAGGTGCAAATTTTTGACTGGTCACATCACAGAATCCCAGTCACAGGTGCTGAGAGTCCTGGGTTAGTGATGGGCTTGGCAGTGTCAGGTCGATACTTGGACTCAAGGAGCTTAAAGGTCTTTTCCCACAGAAACGACTCTATGATTGAAGCCCAAGGCATGCCCTCCTTTCCTACATTCAATTCAGTAACTTTAGCACATTTTTTTCCCCATAGAATCAGAAATGCCAGATATATGGCTCAAGGAAAAACTCAGGAAGATGCACGAGAAAGGTGAAGGAAGTTTTTGGAAAAAAAGCTTTTGGAAGTTCAATGAGATGACCAGGAGTGCTGCTCTGCATCCACTTTAGGCACCAGCTGGAGCCTGCAGATTTTCCTCTGAAAACTTCCCATTGATGGCCCTCAAAAGAGCTTTCCCACCACTGATCCTTTTGACAACTCTGTTTCCATTGTCAGAATAACAAATGCAAACCTTCTTGCTCCTGTGAGTGTTGCAACCACAGATTTACCCTCTGTTAAACTGTCAGTAACCCTTCACTGGAAGTGCTCTCATCTTCTGAAACCTGGCAGCCTTCCACTGAGTTGAGAAACAAAGGGAAACTACCCATTCAACCTCAGGGAAATCACCTACTCAGGAAATAGTTTTCATACTGGCTAACCCCTGGTATGTCTTCCAAACTGCTTACTCATCCCCTCCCATGAACATGTGCAGAGGACTACGTTCTCTGCATCCACTTACCAACACACACACACACACCATGCTAACGAAAGCAGGGCCTGGAGTCTATCCCAGGGGTTAACTTAGCTTGGCATGGCTTTTACAGCCCTCATTAGCACTTTGTGAGCTAAATGTGTGCATGTGGTGCAGTAATCCATGAGCTTCATATGCCATGAGTTTGTAATAAAGAGGACTGATACTCCTGACTCTCTTCTCTACTTTTCATTTCTAAACATCCATTTTATCCTTCTCTAAAAACACTCTGTATTTGTATAAGATACAGTTGTTGCAGTTGCTGGGTTAAAACAAATGATCCAGACACCGTGAATGCCATGCCTTTACCATGCTACTACTGAAAGCCACAACTGTGCAATGGAAATCACTCCGTTTTAGGATCATCTAAGGAAGAAGTTTTTTATAAACTGTCATTTTGACAGTAAAAGGTTCCTGGTGTCTGTATGACCTCCATCCCTCTATGCCACCACTTCCAAAGCTTAGAAAAAACTCTCTGGTGAACGGACATGATCAAAACCATTCAATGTAGTGGCACACTGCAAGACACAAAGAGCTTTTAAACTCCAGTGAGCAGTGCAGAGAGCCAGGCCTGCTGGTTTAGCTGCTGAAAGGTAAACAGAGCAAGAGTTTGTGATCAGTACAGCTTCAAGAATGCCCAGCAAGAGCATTAACTTCAGATCATTTCAAGTTCTGGGATATTTACAGCCCTCCAAACTGCATATTCCAAGCATGCTATTAGCATGAGTCATTAATCCCCCCCATCTACTGCAGCAGCGCAGCCGTATCTCTGGGATACACAAAAAGGAGCTGCAGCAGTCACTCACTTTAACTCCAGTAAAAGAAAATAAAGTAATTTTAAACCCATCTTTTTCAGCTGCTGTTCATCCACTTAGCTACCTAAAAACATACACGATGCTCGGGTGGGAATCCTTACACTGGGGAGGGCGTGGGGAACAGGCACTCCATTGCAGCACTCCGTTTGAGACGAACTCTTCTGTACCTGAAACGTAGCCTGCTGTGCAAAATTAACTTGTGGCTACATTCCAGAACCCATCACAAAACTGACACTTGTCAGGAATCTTCAAGGTCTGAAAGAGCACAGGATCTGAAGCAGGAGGGTGCTGAGCAGGCAGATGGCGTTTCCTCGCCACACGCCTGTTCTCAGTGTAACGTTGTCAGGAAATTCCTGGGAATGGGTCACTCTCCAGCACAGCTACAAGACTCCTGGCTAGAATATAAGCCTGGGAGGGTATCATTTTAAGTCTCTGCCTTGCTTCAGTTTGCAAGTTTCCCAGTAAGGAATCCTGCTCATCTGACTCTCCTGGAAAGCATCTCCTCTGCTCTGTTCTGCTGTAACTAAATAACCACGATCAAACGGTCCATATGCACTAGTTAGGATAACAGCCACAAGTGGATGAGTGCCAAGCAGCGCTGCAATGGCTCCGTTTGGGACTGATTAGATTGATCACCTGAAACACAAATGGCAGGCTTTTATTAAGATACTCCTCAGGCAGCCCATACAGAGGGCCTGACAGCCTTGATTTCTAAGCTTAAGCAGGGCACACCATACTGGGATCCTGATCTCAACTGAGGCCTGTAGACATCATTGGGCTACAACAGCAACAAAACAGTGCAAGGCAGACACAGTGCTGAAGGTCTGGTCCTTCACAAGATCAAGGCTATCAGATATTTTTAAAGAACTATTTTGCTTACTTCGTACCAGTTAACTTTAGGCTAAAATATCAACATCACTTCCCCAAGAGAAATGTTTGTTTGTTTGTTTTTTTAACTGGTTCTGTATAACAACAACAAGAACAAAATCACATCTACATATACCTAACTTTGAAAATCTTTTTAAGCACCAGTCCCTCACATACAATCAAATAAGTGAATGGAAACAGTGGAACGTTGTATCTCCAGCCACTTTCCACATTTCATTTAACTTCTAAATTAAGGGTCATAAGCTGCAGTTTAAACACATAGTTTAAAATCCCATTCACTAGCTCCAGGAACCAGCAGCAACTCTTGCCATCATTTTAGGTACTGTAGGAAGAATGTCAGTTGATCTGCGAAGGAAAGTGTCTCAGATTTGAAAAGCTATTTACCACTTCTAAATAAAGCCAAGAGTTGTAATGATGAATGTTTTCCTCTGGGAATCAAAGTTAAGCAGTGTTTTTTAAAAGCCCATGAAGACTGGAGCACAGCTCGGATATGGGATACGTGTTTTCCTGTTTCTCCCCCAAATCAGCTGCTGCAGCTTTTGGAAAAACATCCCTTCCAGAAGAGGATGAGGCAATAGAACCACTTCCCCACCACTCTGCACAAGATGTGGAAGCTGTTTCTCTTTCAGATAAAAAGCCAAAACCAAACAAAAAGGACGATGATAGTTTCAGGCAACAGAGAGTGTTGCTTTTCCTCCCCCAGCTGTGCCAAGGCAAAGTGCTGCAGGGGCACCCGTCCACCCAGCCTCTGCTCTGCAGCGGCACTGCCAGCCCAGCCCCGGCTGCCACCGCAGACCCTCAGCCTAGCACTAAGCACAAGTCACCCCCTGGCATGAAAACAATACAAAGATCAGATAAAATGGCACTCATAGCAGTGTCTATGTAGGTAGGAGAATAAATCCCTGCCAGTCACTCTGACCATTTACAGCTCAGGAATCTCACGCTCCTGGCTCCCCCTCTGCCAGACCCACAATGGATGCTGTGACTTGAGAGAGAAACCCCGATTCCCTGTGTCCTGTGATTACTGCAGGTTCTGCTACTGGATCTCAGGACAGAGGTTAGATTCTTTTCGGATCTAGAATTAATAGACAGCGACTGCTCTTCCATAGTTGTTGCTAGAGCTAATTTATACCCTTTGTTCAGACCTCATGCACATTACACTGAAAAACCTTTTGACCATAAGGAAAAATACCGTATGCCAGGAAAATGCCACAAGCCCAGAGTCTTTGGAGAAATGGCAAGTGGAAATGTTTTTGTTGTCATTCTGAACACATGAAATTGTTGTGGTTCGGTACATTCTACAAAACGTATTATACAACTGTTACTCCTCTTAATGCAACATCTGGGTATTTTGGTTTTCATACCATCTTTCCACTTCCCTCTTACTCTACCTCACTTTGGTACTTGTATCTTCTTTTGTTCTCTTGTTCCAAACTTTGAGGACAATTCTCCTAACACATAATAACCTATCCCCACTACATTCTTTCTCCTAGTTCGTGTCCTCTCCCTTTTGTATCTTTGCTCTCCTACGAATCATTCAGTTTGCCTTTCTGGTACAGTTGTCAGTTTCTAATGCCTCTCTCTACTTTGTGTGACAAGTCTTGTATTTCTTCTTTGGCAGTTGCATGGACAGATGTAACAGACAGCAGTGTCTTGGAGATGTTCAGATGTTCATTCTCTGGGCCAGGTGGGCACATCATAAAAGCTCGTGATGGGAAAACAGAAAATAATGGCCTTGTTCAAACAAACTTCTTTCCTCTTGCTGAATACCTTGGGGACTATGAGAAAGTGAGAGGCAGGTCAGTCTATAGTGAGAGGTCTTCGGTACGTTATTTACCATTTTCCCACTTAAGGAATACATAAAGAGTATTGCTTTATTCTTTGAAAACCCCTCTTGGGACTTATTTATCTATTTTTGACCCATTATAAACAGGCACATTCACATCAGAGAACTAACAAAAGTTAGGATGCCTTACCCTCAGTTATCCAACAAGAGAATGTCAGTCCCACAGGGATGTCATGTAACAGCTGGTATATACAAAATGCCATCAATTTATTGTAGAGCAGAGTCCCCATATAGCTGACCATGAATGCATCAGCAAGGGTGCATACATCATCCAACAACATCAACACCAGCAGCAAAAGAACCATTTGCATCTCAAATTCACAAATTCAAAGTGTGAGCAGATGACAACTGAACATCTCGATTCACACTGTTTCTCCTGCTTGTCAGTCTCTGGCAGTTATGAATAGTAACTTGAAAAAGTGCTAAAAATAACACAGATTCAGGCCCTGGCTCAAAATGCCTTTCTTTTTTTCTCCCTTCTCATGTTGTTTGGTACTCCGCTTGCTACTGCTAGTAATGAAGGCAATATTACTCATAAATCTACCACCAGAATTTTAAAGTAGTGTATGAAATACATTAACTATGAAAAAGGAGATAACAGTAACATCCAGAATTCATCCCTACCCATCGCTGGCAAGTGTCTGAAATGACATGCAGCTGTAGAGCCAGCACGCACGTAATGGCACATGGAATCCTTGCACTTCAGGGCTGGGACTGTTTTTCAAATATATGATTTAGATGCTTGCTTACAGAGAAGAAATTAGTGATGGTTCACATACTTGGAATTAAAAACAGCCAACACTTTTGTAATGTCACACTGAGCACAGTATAGAGCGAGCCACTCAGGTAACAAGAGCTTCACACAGACTTAGGGGACTGACCCTCTTCCACCTTGCAGAGCTTGTTAGCACGGTTAGATTTCCCTCGCTGAAAGCTTCTCTACTCAGTCTATGATTTCACACAATCCAATTTTCTGGTTTTCTGTGCAGAATTGTTACTGCTGCCACTCAAGTCTGCAGATGGTGAATCCTACTGGTTACTCATTAAGACCTGTGGTATTGCCAGAAGCAAGTTACTGTGAAAATGAGGTATCTTAGTTCTAACGCTGGCAGTGAGACAATTTGAACAGAAAAAAACACCAAGTGAACAAAAACTTCAAAAACTCTTGTGTCCACCCCAGTAACACCTCAATATAAAGCCAAATCCTGACAGTAATTGCTATGGGAGGAGGGAAAGCCGCAGTGTACGTGGAACAGAAAGCAGGTTCCTAGGGAAGCAGTAACAATAACGTCCTGGCCTATGAGCAGGTGGGGAAAAAGCAGCAGATGCAAACATCCAGGTAGGACAACCTGTAAGCCCCAAGTATTTTCTCAGGTGCCAGCAAGAGAGTGTAAAAGAAGAATGAAATTACAAAGACTCCAAGATTCATCTGGGATCTGACCCTTGCCAGTAAGAAGTGAAGACCTGCTTCCTCATCCGAAGGATTAAGGACTGTTGGTCCACAGTTTTCTGGGAATTTGTCATCTTTTTTCCTCTTGTGACACAAGACAGGCTGCTGCACAAAGTGATCTCACACTTTTCTCTACAGCCTTTAAAAACTCTCCCAATTATAATGGTTTCCCCACTTGTTCCTCTCTTTGGATAGCAGAATCCTCCTTTGGGAAGACAGAAGAGACGCTCTTGTGATCTCCACGGCTGTTCAGCGCTCTCTGCGTGCCCAGCAGTTCCCTTAGTGCTTTCATTTGCCTAGGGCCCATAGATCTTGTGCCTTATAGGAGTAGGAGCAACACAAGTTATTCTGCCTCTGCTTCTCCCCCTCCTTTGCCTGTCACAGATTGAAGGGAAGCTCTCACAGCTTCCTGCTGCCTGGCCACCGGCTGTGCCTTGTGGCAAGTGCTCCACGGTGCCTTCTGAGTCCCACTTCACGGCACAGCCTGCGTGGCCCTGCTGAAAGCAGCACAGCAGGCATCCTACAACGGGGACAAGCATTCCTCTCTACCACCCAGTGTCACACTCCATGAGAGCTACACCAAGGAAGCTTCAGAACTACCAGCTGTGAAACAAAATTTCCACTGAATTTTGAGACGGGTCGATTCTCAGAACTGTTGCTGTGGCACTGGAGTCTCGGTGCTGCCACACAACAAACAGAACACAGAGACAGCAGGGAAAATGAAATCAGACAAAATACCGTGTGTTCAAGAAACGCAGTCACTGAAGCCAAAACCACTGGTTAAGAGCAAGCAATTAATAAATGGGAAGGTCCTTATCCAAAAGTGACAAACCCTACACGAGGGAATCCTGAACTAGCCTTACTGTTCAAGCGAATAAACACCGGGCAGATTAACAACATCTCCTAAACAGCATTGATTTTGAAGGCTGATTATAATTCAGAACAGGAAAAGGGGTTATCTCGAAGAGCTGTACTAGTTGTAGACTGTCAGCTCTGAGTGCCATTAGTATGCTATTAGTACTGCTGTGTGCAAAAGTCTTGTCAAAACACACTTTTCTTTCTTGAAAGAAAATATGATGTAAATACAATGTCATTGTGGGTTTAAATGAAATATCTCCTTGCAGTGAAATGTTTGCTAAAATAGCACCTTGCATGCAGCGTTAGGCCAGCATCCTGCTCTGCATGTGACGCTCCCTATGGCAGCTTCATCTGCAATTATGTGTAGCTCACAGATTCTAAACAGCAAAGAGAAAATGGGGTGTAATTTTGAAGCCATTGAGCATCTCAAGTCCTACCCAGTTAACCAAAAGCAGAGTATTTACAAATTGCCACAAGTGCTGTTAGGGTGATGACTTTGGAAACAACACCACAGAGACAATAATTAAATGGCATCAATTAAGTAAGCTGTAGGAGAACATACTGTTATTTCTAACAACCAGTCCATTAATACAGTAATGAATACACTGATCTCTTGCTGCAAAAATAATATGACTTAGAGAAATTATATTCTCTCTTATATCTTCTTTAACTACAGCTGTCTCAGAAGCTCTGCTCTTCTTTCCCCCTCCCCTCTTACTAAAAGTCAACACAGATCCTGTCCACACATCTCCCTCTATTTCAGAAGTGCAGTTCAACTGTCTTGTGTTCAGAGCTTTATCACTCACACCACTGACCACCTCTTTTGTAATCAAAGAAGCTGCTGAAACCTGAGGCAAAGAAGGCATTGACTTTCTCAGCTTTAAGCATGTCCATTGTCACCACAATCACTGCATTCAGCAGTGAGATTGTGTTTTTCTTTGTGGCAGAAGCTCACCTGGTTGCCCTTGATGTCCCCTGCCAGTCTCAACTCCAGTTATCTGGCATCCTTTGCTTTTCCAGCCTGTCAACTGCTTCCTTAATTAGTTGTGGTTATAATCTCCTTCCCTCTTCATTCTCAACATATAGATCGTGTTTTCCAGCTGTGCCATCTGTTGGCAAAGATGCTCTATCTAACCTCATTTTTGTCAACTTGATCCTATCTCTCGCCATCAGTACCCAAAGTACCCAAACCTCAAAGAGGATCCTCTGGTCTGAAAAGCCAAATCCCTGGTCAGAGGTGATACTTTATCAATCCAGTAAGAGGCTGAGGGGAATACCAGAGTGTGGTACCTCATCAACCTTCTGAGGTCATAACCACGCAGAAAATGGCATTTAGAGTATTTTTTCAAAACAGCTTCATAAGCTGAGCTGCTCTGGTCATAAGCTGCACAACTATTACTGGTTTTGGATTGTTTCCCATGACATTTTTTTCTCAGCCCTTTGTTTACAGGAAAAACTCACTTCCATCCAAAATTGCAAATAGGTCAGTTACTGCTCTTTGCCTCAACAGTCATGTCAGAAATGTCACAGTATTTCCTACTTTCCAAAGCAAAAATATCCACAAGGGGAACCTAAAACACATCCTCTATTGTCTATATCAAACAAACGAAAGGTCTGGCTTAGTGCATGATTACTCACTCTGAGGAAGGCATGTTTCATTAAATGAATGTCAGCTGCAATGACTTTGTACAGACGAAAAGCTTCACAAGACTCTTCTCACCATTTACAAACAACAAACTCGTTTAAGCTATACATTCAGTACTTCCTATAAAACTTGATCTAAACTATCCATCCCTGTGTATGATGATATTCCACTGTCTGGAACAGCTTCAAAACTTAGAAAGAGTGCTCTGAAACCCCCCCAAATGTGTAATATTCAACACATTTACATCTTTCACATCTTAACAATAGCTTGAGCACATGATACAGTAGGGAGGAAGGCCAAATGAATATAAATGTATATAAATTGTTCCCATCTCACAATTCTGACAGTATCACAGCAGCACACACACGGGTCAGTCCATACCCACTGCTCACAGTGGTGACAGAAGCCATGCAACAGAAGAGGTACAGCTGTTCTGATCTTTGTTAGTCTGCTGCTGCAGTAAAGAATGACAAGTCTATAATTAAAGAAAAGATTTAAGACTGTTAAAGACTCAACCCTTCTACTAAATTTGTCAGGAGCTTCTCAAAGCACCTGAAACACACAAGATAGAGTCCATGAAATTCAAGGACGAGCCAAATCACGAGGTGAGCGTGTGGTAATTGGCTCAATCTAGGCACAGCAATGGCTGGAGCAATTAGAAAACATGGTGGTAAATATTCATTTTATAGCTCGAAATACACAATGAACTAAAAAGCAAGCTATTAATTTACTATGAACTGCACAACCACCAAAGACTGCTACTGCAAACTGTGAAAGCTACCATGGAAGTTGACTTTATACCCGCTATAAAATTTGATTTCATGCTTATTGTTTCTCCAGTGCCATCGAGGGAATACAAAGTGAAATTCACACAGCGTTTGCTTGGTTTAATTATGATAATGCTGATTTATACTAATAGCATACAGACAAAAGGGAAAGTTGTCAAGAGACTTTGAGTTTAGTTCTTTACCCATCCTGTTATTCCTGCCACTTCACGCTACAGGTTTGTGAACTGCTGGAATTGGATTGGCTTCTTGGCGAAGCCTTTGCACTGAGCTTTGCTAAATGACAACAAACCAACCATGCAACCAACAATAAAAAGATGACTCTCATGAGCCAACGAGCAAATGAAACCCTCTTCTACACTGCTTCGACTCACCACACACTCATCATAAATCACAGCACAACGCAACAGAGCGGCAGAGAAATCAGTCTCAGGGGACACGGTTCATAGTTGCACTCTGACATTTCTGTCCTAGAAATTTCACTCTTTCTTGCTTTATTTCTCCCTCTGCACGCTGGAAATGATAGCACGAGCCCTTTTTCATTTGTTAAACATTCCAAAACCTACCATGAAAAGCTTTACACAAAGCTCCACCACAATCACCCTGTATGCTCCAAGACAAAGGGTTTTCATGGCACACAGATCCGTGCACGGCTTGTGCCTGGGGATGAACAGGAGGGCAGCAGACCTCGTTACACAGTGGTATTTCCAACCTTACTCTTTTGTCTCTCCTGTGGCTTTCTTTCTGGTGAACTTTTTCAAAGGGAAAATATGTTTCCTTTTCAACAGAGATCCATTTCTTACGAAGGAAACCACAATGTCAAACTTTTCCTGAAAAGACAGGAACATGGTTACACATGATCAGCCTCAGCTTCATAAAGATGTTTCTGAAAGCAGTCACAGCACTGCTCAGAGAAATTTCCAGTTACCCTTGGGGCAGCGGAAAGGGGCACCACATCTTTAAAGGAAACAGATTTGCTTCAGAAAGCGGCAAGTTGAAGAAACATCTGTAAAGACTGATAATAGATTCGCTTCCTGAAATTCTTCTAGAACCAGGACTGTGAAAAGCAGGAAGTACAGGCAAGAGAGAGGAAGAAAGTTACAGATGAGAAAAGAAAGCTCTCTCTCTCCCCATAATTGGCTGGAAGGATGAATGCTGTTATACATGAGGCAGAAGGTGTCATTCATGGCATCTCTGTGTCACGAGAATATAGCCAAAGAGCTGCAGTATTACTTCTGCCATCTGCCAGTTTTTCACTTGGACTTTGGGATCCACAGTACAAAGTGAAGTTGTGATGAAATACTCCCACCTTCTCACTGAGGCAATACTGCTTCCCAAGCAAGCTCATCCTCCTCCCACCAACAGAAGAGCTGATCTGGACCAGGTTGCTGCAGCCAGAACTGGCATCCTGGAAGCAACATTTAATTACAAGGAATACAATTTTCTGAAGCAATACTCTGTTTAGGGGATGAGGATCTATTGAATAAGACATTACATTCCTAAATATAGTATTTCAGAACATTAGAGGAGTGTACAGAGACCCAGACACACTCTTTTCTTCTCTCTGTATATGCAGTTATAGAAATCTTACATAAACACAGCAGATCCTCTCCAGAAACTAAAATAAAAACCCAACACATTCCCCTCAAGAACTTCAAATCTTTGTGATTTGCTTTGGAAGCCAAACTACCAAAATTACTCTTTTTATTGGTTTTTTTTTTAGGAAATACAGTTCTTCCATCAACAACTGTTATACCACAAACCAGACTCGGTTCCATGCTCACAGACAAACCCAAGTTTAAAAGTGATCCCTGTTAGATTTCTCAATAAAAACCTTTAAACAGGTGGTTTGACTTTTCCTCTCTCTTCCAACTCATAAATCTGAGTAGTTACTCTGAATTATTTCATGGTGCATGTTGTACATTAATTACTGGTGTTTCAAAAGCCCAGACAGTCCCTTTGTCTTTATGCCACGATGAAGGTAAAGCATGGCTTGTTCTACCTCCCCTGTCCCTACTTCTCTGGGCAGAGTGCCCTGAAATCACTAACTCCAGTGAAATGAAACAAATATTATAAAGGTGCAACAGCACATCCTTGAGAGAAAACAAATAAGCCTTTTTGTTCCAGTATAAAACGTATTTGGTTTAGTCTCCTACCCTTTTTTTTTATATGGAGAATCAATTGAGTTCTCTATTGAAGGAACCTCTGTCCAGAAAACCTCATTTTGCTCTCTGTTTCCTGAAGCCAGCTGACAGCTTTGCTTACTTATTGGACCTGACCCATATTGACTACTACATTTTAACAAAAAAAGGTTGCAGTAAATACCAAGAAGAACAATAAAAACCTGACAGATCTTTCACTGCATTTCTAAACAAAGAAAATGGATTAAATATATGTGAGACGAGTACAGGGAGAGTGATTGATTTATTCCCAATTTAAACAGCTCTCTGGAGGCTTTACCACTACCACTTTGAAAGAGCAAGACATTAAACCAAAGCTGGTAAAGTCAGTGCAACAAAGATACATCTTCCTTCCCCAAAAGAAAACTGAGATTTTCTCCAAACTACCTGGGTTTTTTTTTTCTCTGAGAATAAATTATTCTCCAGTTCTGCCAGGCTGAGGGAAGTACACTTCTGGTGAGAAGTCCTGCACTGATTGCCTCATGAGGCTGGGCTCTGTCAGTGTCATTGCCCTACTGCTCCCCTGCACAGAACCGTGCCCTGGAACCACACACCAACTTATGATCCGCTACTGAAATCCTCTACAGTAGGTCAAAATCCTTTAAACAAACTGTACCCAATACTAGACAATATTGTCTATTGAGCAGAGACAGACTAATAGCAAGGAAAACAATTAGTAAGTATTATGCAAATTCTGAATTGGCTTTTCTATTCAGCCACTTTTTCTTGGCACCCATGAAAACTGCTTTTGTTCACACTAATATTTGGGGAAGAGGTTTTATTTATGCAAATAGATGCATTTCTAAAAAAACCCAAAATTGCATGTAAATGAGCGTATTTGTGCATCAATTAGTGAATTTGAGCAGTTCTTTGCTGCAAACACACATCCATTTCAGATGGTCCTAAATGACTAGTGAGAGGGAAAGAGAAAACGTGAGAGTCAATTTCCTGAGCTCTTGACAGATCCGCAAAACGCCTTTTGTGGAAGAGACAGGGAAGCCATACAAATGTGTAAAGGCAGCAGCACAAAGCTACACAACTGTAACTCTTGGACAACCTTTTAAGTCTCCTGAGACACAAAAGAACAAATGGTAGTCCAAAAAAAAATAAATCGAAGTTTATTCTGACTATGCCCTGCAGGTGTGCTAAAAATACCCCACTGGCAAGGATATCAAAGATGGAAAGAACCAGACAGGTACTAACAAGTGATGGTCAGTGGAGAAGAGATTGCCAGTGAGAGCAATACCAATTGATAGGATCCCTCTTCTATCAGTTAGAAGATACAAGAGGCCAATACATCAAGGTACAGCAACAAGCTTAAGGATAAATTCTATCCATTTCATTTGTAACTTCCCCCTCAGTAGAAGCAAAAAGCTCCCTGCATTGGCCCAAAGGAGTACAGAAGTCGGTTGACAAGGGTTGACAAGGAAAAGATGGTCCTGCAATTTGCTACTCCTGTTCTCTGAGGTTAAGAGCGTGTCAGACGGAGCCGCACAGGCTCCCAGCTGCCTGGTCTTCACCTACATGCCGTAACGAAGGCAGCCAGCCAGGCTGAGCCTAAACAACTCCTCAATACAAATACAGACAAAATATTTCGGGCACCTGACCCATCAAAGAGGATATATCAGATGAAACATATCATTCCCTGCTTAGTGCTGTCTCTTAAAAGCAGATCCTAAGCGAAGCAGCAGAAAATAAGGCACTAAAAATGGAGATGCAGCATTTCTAAGCCATGAGCATCCCGTTAGTAACTCTGGTGCTGTGATTACACGTGTGGTCACAGCCTGGTTCACAAACAGAGGGGACTCTGCCAGTTCTGGCACGGTGGAACTGCCAGGTAGGTCTGTGAACTCTCAGATTCCCAGAAGGATTTCCCTACGCTAGACGCTCCAGTCCTCTCTCCACCCAGAAACACACATTTCTTTCCAGAATTACTCCATGGATTATGTTAGGATGAAGTGACTCCCTGTATTTCATAAGTGATTGCAGGGATGGTCCCGTGTGCCCTGTGTGCCTTCAATTGCTGAGGACTGTCTCCAGAAACTTGAGAAGATTCAGACCCCTGGATCCAGCATTATGTGATCAATGCCTTCTCTGCTACAGGTAATAAGCACTTGAGGGTTGTTTTAAGGATGGATAAAAAGGATGGAGCTATTGCAAGAAATATGCTTCTGAGAAGTGGGATGAAAAAAAAATGTATAAGCCAAAACCACTTCCTCAGAATCATTAAGCTGGTTGTAAAGCTGTTGCCATGACTAGGAACATATATGTACCTTTCTTGTCTTCTACTGATTCAAAACAAAATGCCTTGAGTACTTCAGCACAAAGTGATGAAAACAGTAGTTACTTAGCTGCTCAGGGCTGACCTTCAGTTTGAATTCTGAACCATCCACAAAAGCTGAAGATTATCTTTTCAGTCATCTGATATTATTAGAAGCACTTAAAACATCTTAACAGCATATTTAATCCAAAGGTGATTAAACTTAATTCATTACCCAGCCAGTATTCAGCACAGATTTTGTGGATGGAAGCTTACCTCAAGTTAACATCACGTCTGCCTCAGCTCATTCCTCAGTCTTCCACAAACACGGGCAGGTCCTGAAAGAAAAAGGAACACTTGAAGCTTTCTGGCATTGTATATAACAGAGTGGGCTCCCCTTTTACTACTTCTTTGCTAACTAAAGATAGAGGAAATCAGGTGTTACTTTTACACCTTGGCACGTTTTCCCATCACATTCAAGCCTAGAAACTGTGCCTGCACGTACACACACAATGAAGATCATCAGAGCTTGAGGGACTATGTTTTGCTGAAGATGGCTCTTCTTGTTTCTACACCACTGAGTGAATGCTTTGATGTCTATGGTATGTCTTTCACAGTTGCTTGAGTAGAGGTCATAGTCCTCCACTTCTAGTGCTGTGACCTGTAAGATGACAACGACACTTCTGCATTCATCTTGTCATCTTAACCACCAGGCAAGATGCCTACTCTTTCTGTGCTTAATCTTTTGTACCTTCTAGTCCTCTTTTGTGATTTTTCTATGCAACATATTCACATAACTTAATTTCAGCCAAATAAGTCAAGCTATGAGCTTAAGAGACAGCAAGATGGCTAGATTACAATGCACCTTTGTCATATTTCATTTCGAGATCAGTAGTAAGTGTAGATTGATGTGATGGAGAGGATAGGTACCAATCAAAAGCATGTCCTTTTATAACTTAGACACACATTCTCAGTTCATCATGAGGTGAAAAGGAAAAGTGGAATTCAAAGGAAGTCTCTGAAAACACAGAAGCAAAAGCAGTCCTGACTCCTGAGAAAAGCCATCAAAAGAAGACAGAGGAACTGGCAAACTGGAGTAGACCATGGCCACGGCCAGGTTACCACAAGCATCACTACGTTACTGCTACCAAATCACACCAGACCAGACCCATTCAATTCATATGTGCCTTTCCTGGATCAATCGCCTCAAAAAAAGACTTTGTAGACTTACACTTGTATGTGTAGAAGTACTTGTGCAACTCCTGATAATAGTGAGTGGCCCCGTGGTTAACCTGCATGGCTGACAACAGGTGGAAATCGCAGCTGTCAGTGTGCAACACTTACTGCACAAACACTGAATAATGTATCAGATCCACAAATCAAACTTCACTTTCTTTTTGCCTCATTTACATGATTCCCGCATATTGACAAGTCTTAAAAAAACAACTAGTAATGTGTCTTTTTAAAAGCCAAACATGGCAAAATCTCTATTGCATCCTGTGAGTACAGCACTTGATTTGGTGTCACTGACATTCAGATCCTTCTTCCAGCTGAATGATTTCAGCAGAGACATTTGTCTTCATCAGGGAGCTGGAATTTATCACACAAACTCAGCCACCAAAACCCAGTTACAATACTCTTCACAAAGGGGTTCCCACCAGTTTACTAAGTATATGAAATGCATCTGGTTATGGATCGAGCACATACATTTCTCTTACTTAGCCAGTAATTGGTTCTTTAAAGTGGTTCATGGACAGGCCAGGTGATGAACGTGCCCACAAGTCAGCTGCCGCTGCTGCAGAGTGCCTGAGAGCTGTCTCCATGCTGACAGGCAGCGGTTTCTGGGAGTGGGCACCATGCCTGCTTACATTAGGGAGTCTCTCCTATGGAAATGAAGCAAGCAGGCACCAGCTCTGCGTGACACTGGAGCAGAATGATGTCCTGCTGCACATGAAGTACAGCACAGGGAGATTGAGCAGGACAGCCGTGGGAATTGATGATGTCCCATGGGCTCTATCATTCCTGGCATTACTATTAGCAAGATTTTGGGGAGATTGTAGCTTCAGAAGGAAGGATGGAAACATTCATTAACTTCCTACCTAGGGAAGGCCATTAGATGAGGGTTTAGACATGTGGAAGCATTTATTTTACAGCGGCTTGCTTTTGAACACTGCAATTAGACCAAAGTAGCTGATCTATGTTTCAGCAAATATTCAGGCATTCTTTCATTATTTCATTCACTGTCTGGGGAGGTTTTACCCCAAACTCTCATCCAGTTCTTCAGACAGTAACATAAAACACACAGGGGGTTTCTTAAAAAAAAACCCCACAAGCAGTAATATTCTCATCTGATCTTAACAGTGATGTTCATACAGCATATATAATTAAAAGCATTTTCAGTATCAGCTTAATTAATCTCAGAAGTTCAGTATTCAAAGAGCAGAGGAAATAAGCTTTTGCTACTCATTATATATCGTGCAATTACTGAATGAAGACATCCAATCATAATTATGTATGTAATAATAATTCCATGTCAGAGAAGTTCCACGTGTCTAGAAGAAATGACAAAGCATTCTTTAACCAGTGTGCCTCTAAAACAAAAAGGATGGTTTTAGAGACTGTAAATGCTACTGAAACCCAAGGAGAAAGGAGGCTGGCAGGCAGGGGGAGGATCTTGCCTCAGGGAGAAAATAAAAAACCCATTCCCACTGCTGCAATTCCCAGGTGGTCACAGAGAAGCACAGGCAGAGGATGGTGGCAGAATGAGCTGTGGGGTTGCTCGCAGCTGTTGAATTTCTGCCTTTTTTCTCAGCAGGTAGCAGAACAAACAGCATCGCATTTGGGTTCCCAGGAAAAGGTTTAGGGGCCAAGAAAAGAGGCTTAACTATTTTCCTTGTTCTCTCAAGAGATAAACACACCAACAATTTAAAAGCAGAAACAGTATCTAAATGTCTCCTCTCCATAGATTTAGGCAGCTTATCTGCATTCTAACTTAAAGACTTGGTCTGTACATGGGCGCGGGAAAGAAGTCAAAGCAAATGTCATCCATGTTACCTTTGCATCAGCCAGGCACTAGTTCTCACAGCACTGGCAGCGTGGGGGTAAAGCTCACGGCTGAGAAGGGAATGCAGCTTTCCAAATGACCTTAGACAGTTCAGCAGCAACACGGAGTCTCATCTCTTCCACTGTCATGGGGAAACAAACAAACAAACAAACAAACCCCATTTAGATGTGCAGGAATTTTAAAACAACAATTCACACACAAGACAATTAGGAATGGCTGAAATCTGTTAATTAACCATAAAATGAACCAGCATCATTTAAAGCAATAGCAATGCTTTAACAATTAACATATTAACTAATTTTGACAACCACATCTTAATGATGTATTCCAACAGTTATGGTGTCCTAATGTACTGCAGCATACTTAGTGAGTAAAAAGACTTAAGGGACTAAAACACGCTCCAGCTTTTTCTATACCAGCTGTATGCTGGCAGGTGAGAACAGGCTGCTCACCAGCTCACGAGGCCAGACACTGCACAGTGCAGCAAGGAGAGCACTAAGACATTATTGTGTTTTGCTGTAATTAAGCACAAAACGAAACCTTGAATGCAGGTTACCAACAAAACATGAACTCCTGTGATTATCCACACACAATTATATATTATTCATCTGTTTCTTGTCTGCTACCCAACATGTGACACCCAGCAGAATGCAACTGCAGAGAAACTCATACTCATCCGTTCCCACCGCACACTGATCTGGTTGATCCCCAAATTAGAAATGAACAGAAGCTACTTAACAGGATAGATAATTAAAACTGTCTAATGTTAAGCTTATGTATTTGAGCCAAATGCTCTCCAAGGCCCCCCAGAAATTCTGAGGCAAAACTGTGGTGGTAAATTAAATCTTTCCAGCCTATCAGCAGGCTTCAAGTGCCAGGGAGCCTATCCAGGACTCTGTGTGAGCTGAGACAGAGAAAAATCAACAACTCACCATGTGAAATATTAGCTGAAATAATTGCTTCAGCTTAAATCACAGTTCAGAATCAGAGCTTAGCAAAGGCCACACACACAAAAAAATGCCACTAAAAAAAAAAATCCCTTGAGAAAGGGAAGGAGGCGGGTTCCAGACACCACGGAAAGGTCACACACACCATGGAAAGGCCTTCCCCACAGCAGCTACCATCAGCCTGGGCTATTTCTCACTACATGGTGCCACTGAGATGAAGAAGTTTCCAAATGTAAGAAGCAAGACTGGGTATGTAGTTAAATAAATAAACCTGCAAAAAGTCGAAAACCATCAGACAACACATCGCAGAGCATCCCAGGCTCGAACTTTCCCTACATAACTTCTGTGTCAGCCAGGTTATCTGCTATCAACCAACTTGATTTTGCTCATCTTCTCTTGGGAAGTATTTGCCACTAAGCCCTTGCCTTTCAACCAGTCCCAATACTAATAAAAATGGACTACAGACACTCTGGAATGGCAACTCCCTTATTTTCTAGTGTTATTATGCCAAATGCCCAATCCCCTTTTTCCACATTGTTTTGCAGCCACAGCCCACCCTTATAATTAAAGTATTATACACTCATAAAGGAGCAGAACATTCCACTTCACAAGAAACTGGCACCAAAACCAAGCAGAATTCATCCTTCCTTGAAAAGCCGCAGTGTGATAGTGACTTTTGCTAGAAAGAAGCCATTAAGAAAGCAATAATAATCAGATTTTAGGAATTCATGCAGAGATAAAATCTCTTCAGTTTCTATCCATTAAAATGCCCTTTGTGGGTTTCTATTCAGTGCCATTCAAAACACATGTGCTGTACAGGATGAAATGGGTGTGGGGTGGGGGGTCATTAATGCTTAGCTCCCTGTAGCTAAACAGCCTCTTGGAAGTACCCCGACGTTTCCTACGGTACTCACTGTTGCTATGAGCACAGCATGCATAAGGTACTTTAGATAAATCCAATTAATTAACCTTGGCCTTGGGATTCTTAGCTCTCTATGTATAGCATTTGGAAAGCAGTAAACTCTCTCTAAATCATTTCTGTACACTTTCAGAGCCCACAGCTATGCTAACCCAAAGATTCCTTTAGCCCAGGATTGCTGTACCACCTCACCAGAGACTTCTGCTGGAAAAAGAAGTAAGAAAAACAAAAAGAGAGAATGATTTTTAGTGCAAAGGAAGCCCAGAAACTCTCAGTGTCCACAGGCAGGCTCCAGGGTGCTAAATGTGCTATTTCAGTATCGTACTGCATGTACTGTACACACGACGAGCTCAGTACTCCCACACGGATTTCTGTCTAATACTTTGGTGTCTCAGAGATTTCTCTAGTCGCTAGCAACTCTGTTCTTTCTTACTATGCAATTTCAGGAGTCATCTAACCCTTACTGGTTAAATATAGGCTTTGCACTTGCTGTACATCTATATGAACATTCCTGTGCTCCTCTCCAGAAACACACATGTACCGACACAGACTGCCCAGAAGCTGTAAAATCTCCCCTGCTTTGCAGGGAACTTCCACTCCTGCGGTGCCAATCAGCTCCCGTGCCTATGAGGGGGACCCAGCATCTTTCTTCATTTAGAATTTATTGACTCTTGGGAACTCCTACACCTCCAAGGTAGTTTGTCCTGGCAGGGCACTGGAGATGATGGAAGAAAAGGAGGTAACCAGAACCTTTCAGCTGGTTACCCATTCCAGAGATCCAAGATCTCTCCAGGGTGCAGGGCCTCATTGAAGAAGCACTGTAACCACTTTCTCCCCTTTCACTGCACTAAAAGCAGCCACTGCTTTCTGACCTTGCCCTCTCCCACATGGTTTTGCTATCCCTACATCACTACTTTAGTCCAGGGCTGGTTGTGGACACTCTGCCAGATGTCTTCATCCCATAGTCACACTGACAGTTTCATTTTGCAGTAGTTAATACAGAACTTCCCAAAGCAGTGCTGGCCCCTGGCTACTCTGCAACCTCCCATCTCCTCTCCCATAAAATCTGCTTCAGCTTGCAGAGAGTTTACAGCAACTCAGAGATGGGAAAGGCTCCATCTTCAAGATTGCACATATCTGTTGGTTAGCTTCACAGCACATTAAGTACATAAGGCACAATCATATTCCTAAGATCCATGATGTCCTCATTGGGGGACTTTTTGTGCTGGGTGAGGTATCCCTATCAGCAGTGCTGTGCTGACCTTGACCTTAAATGTGGAAGGAGACCTTCAAAAACACATGAAACACAGCACATGTATGTGCCATTTGAAATGTGATTAGCTGCTATGCACACTGGTATTTTACAATACATTCTTCCTCCATAGTCACATTTCTTCTTGAGTCTAAACAGAAGTAAATTCTTCTTCCTTGCTGTCACTAAATCTACTTGCACATCTTGGAGTGGGAGGAGAATGGGGGAGGAACATGATACAGTGTCGTTTGAGGAGAGGGCTACACTGATGTGCAACAGAGGAAGAAGAAGATGGGATAGAAGCCAAGCAACAAAAACCCCCATGTGAATGCCAAAACCAGCCTGCATCAAACACTTCCTTTTTCTTTTTTTTTTCCTCAAAAATTCCCTATCCTTGCTAGAATTTTAGGCTACTGAGGTCTGCACTAATCCAAGAAAGTCCTGAGAAGGGATGCCAGTGACAGTGAGGCCAGAAGTCGAACCCTAATCTTCCTGACACAAGGGGATCCCTGGAGGAAGCCTGAAGTGATGTGGCTGCTGGCACCAGACCTGGGTCCTCCTGCAGCATCTGCCACGGTCCCAAAACAGCTCTTACCCGAGTAAATACTCTTGAAAGAATGAATGTATTTGTTGAAAGAACAACTGCTTGCTAACATCACTCAGTCCATGTTCTGCCCGTTACCTCTCCCAGTTACTGTCCTTCTCTCCAACTCCTCCTAATCCGAGTTTCCCAGCCAACACACCAGAAAGACCACGGCTTCTATGCTTGTTCTTCAGTGAGGGTCTAACAACAGCTGCTGCAAGCTGGGTCAGCACATGACACGCAACAGTTCTGGGTCACAGCAGTGTCAATCGTTACAGATATGATGCAAAGAGATAATAAACAGCAGTTGATGGGACGAAGAGTTAAAAAAACTTGGTAAAACCACAACAGACATAAAAAGCCAAAGAGTAACGAAGAGCAAAGCAAAGCTGCTGTTGGAGCTGCAGAATTGCATTGGTCTAGTATCTTTTAATGGAAGAATATGACAAAGTTATTCCTTTGCCCTTCCACTTCTGGCCTTTAGAGAGAATGGTAAGAGATGTTAGAAAGGTCAGTCAGTTGCTCAGTTTCAGATTATTCAGTTTCTAGGCCTTATTGATCAGGATTTCGTCTTCTAACTAAACCAACAAATCCGAATTCAGATGCTTTCATAGACAACACAGCCAAGCTTGGAAGGAATTACCCTCGTGCAGTGTGCCTTTTGAAGGGATGTAATACAGGAGGCATTTCCTGAGCAGGCCGGTACAGTTCAAGTGTGATGTCAGGGTCATTATTCCAAGGTTTTACCAAAACATCCTGGATCAACACGGACACAGAAAATGAAAAGCCTGATGGAGTCACAGCCCCTTGGCTTTTGTGTTAACCTCTACTACCAATACTTATCTACCACTGTTACCTGGAAAAGTACATTCTGTTACACGAAAGTGTGAGGATGATTTAATTGATAGAATTAGTGCCACTGAAATGCCTACTACATGAACTCAAACCTTTACAGCATTCTACACAATCCAGCATCTGCATGAGCTTCATTTCCACTTCTTAGAAGGCCGGTGCAGTCTTTGTGAATTTACTGGTCACAGTAAAATCAGTGACACAGAGAACATTCTCCTGTTCTTTACAAACAGTAAAGTCCTTGCTCCCAGTGTGACGGAAGGGAGGCTGCTACCCTACAAGTGGAAAAGCACAAAATCTCAGGCAGCACAAGGGAACCACTCCTCTGCCTTGTCAGTAATTAGAGCCTTTAAAAAAATAAATTACTTTTATGAGGGTAAGAAAAATCCAAATAAGAGCAGAGGGACTGCCTTTAGTACACACTGCTCAAAGTCTTCCCTCTGAAGTCAGGCACCAGCCTTCCTTCACACAGCCCTGTCCTCCCTGAGCCATTTCCATACTCAAATGTTCCATTTTGGAAGGTTTTGGTGGCACAGTGATTCGTATATAATTGAGAAAACACCCTACCCAGATAACTGCAGGTATACAAAGCCAAGTTCTCAGGTTAATCTAATCACAATAACTGCACCAAAATTAGAAAAGGAATGGCCATCTGTTTCATTCTCCTTATGTAAGCATTGGTCTGGAAAGTTTGAGCAAAGCAGTTAGACTGCAGCTACTTCAGTCGCCTCCAGACTCCCCTTTTGCACATTCACACTTCCATCAATTACTGCTCTAGGCCCTAGAATAGATTTTTATTTTCTGACAATGCAGAGTCTCATGTTGAACAAGAGATCCATGATTAAGCCTTGTGATAGGAAGGTATTTTAAGAGAAAGCTACATCTGCCTCATGTTTATCCTCTGGCATAACAGTTTTAATTAAGCTTCAAATGTGAACATTCGGTGTTTTAAAACAGAAAATAAGTGCAATGAAGAATAAGCCCCAGAGGGAAGCCCAGTATTCCCTAAATTCCTGGAACTGAACTAAAGGGATTTGCAATTTCACCTTTAAGACAAGGCAGTGTCTCTACTCCAGCAGTGCTTTTCAGTTTACAGTCCTTTGCCAGGGAGAGCTGTGCATCACTTCTACCAGGCTCTGACCACCAGCCCATAAAAGCATACCTGTCTTCTGTAGATATACATTCACTGGGGGCCACAGACATATCTGTCACTGGAAAGCTGTTATCCCTCTATAAATCACCAAAGGTAACTTTTACTAAGTGACTACCATACTCTGGTTGACTCCTTCCCTACCTGAAATGAAGTCCAGAGCTGCTGTCCCCAGTCCTGCTTGATGGCTCTCCCCTGAACCTCAAGGATAGGACAGGAGGCAAGACAGCTTTAGAACAGGGGGATGTCTTGCCTCAGACTCCCTGCTTTGGAACTCCAGAAGCCAGCCACAAACTGCCACTCAGAAACCTCTTTGTTCTTCAACAGTTCATAGATCCAGTAACAATGCAGGGTTCCTGCAAGACACTTGGCTCCAAGGATCAAGAATCTTTGAGTCAGATGACCAGGATGGGTGTTAGATTCACCCTATATACGGACAACTACTAGCACAGAAAGAAATTTCTGCACACTTTCTTGTGATCTGAAGAGTCCAAGAGAGGAAGGACTGCCCAAAACTCCAGATGCCTCTTAGGAGAGGACAACATTCACATTTTCTTTCCTCAGCTACCAACCTCCCATTAAACCTGTCCTGTACTTAAACATACAAAACAGGGGCTCTCAGGAGAACGAAGAACAACACTGAGAAGAGATCCCATAGTCAGTCTGATCATTTTTTAAACGTGAGAGAAGTGCTGCCAGTACAAGTAGGTTGATCTGCAGGATCTGAGAATCAAAAATAGCAATATGAAAAGTGAAGGCTTTTTCTCTGCTTTATGTTATGCTTAATTTCTCTTTCCTAAATGCACTTTGCACACTGTGAGGTAGGTATAATACGTGTGGGATGTATTGTTGAGGTTGCCATGGTTTCTCATTTTTAATGAGCTTTCAGACTTTATAATCTAACTAAATACATTCATAATTACTACATCTGCTTTCTCCTCCCTCCCCCCCTACCTCCAAAGCACTCCAAACGTTATTGGTGGTAAAAATAAAACAAAAGATTTGAAAAACAATAAAGCATCGAAGTACAAGCCCACCCTCAAAGAGTTGGCAAGCAAAGGCTTAGGAAAGTAACAGGAGAAAATTACCACCACCAGACTCAGGGATCTGTTCCATGTCCTTGTGTCTGTTCTTAATATCCAAAGTCAGCATGACACTGTGCTCTGCTGGATGCAACATTCCCCACAGCGCACAGAAAACCAACTCGCATTTGCCCTCTGAAGTGACAGGGACCCGCTAAACGTTGGCTACATCGACACTGATGCTCTTTGCTGCCTCATGCTTCAGGAGAGCCTCAGCTGCTCGGACACTCTGTGGGCAGCAGCCCTCTGTGAAACACGTGGTTACACTGCTTATAGCCTTGACTTGGCGTGACTGACTTAAAACCCGAGAATGTGAATGGGACAACTCGTGCACTTATAGGTAGAGCCTTTTTTGTCTAATTCACTGAATGAAAGCAAACAAGACTGAAGAGGCAGAAACACTATTTGTTTAAGAAATGGCAAGGAAGTAAACTATTTCCTCATTGAAGTGTTTTGCTTTTATCCTACCAGATGAAGTAAATAGAAATAAATGAGATTTTTTAAAAGCTCGGCTTGTCAAGTGTACAAGTAAGGAGAAAAGCACTTAATGCTTCAGTAGCCATTAGAACACTTTTTTGCAGGAGAGCTGCTTGTCAGCTGACAGCATTTAGTTTCACATAATTTTGACTGTCTTCTGATACTGATGAAATAGGTCAAGGTGTAGAAGCAATTTAAGCTCTGGATCTGTCACTGGCTCTTTGTCCCAGACACATAAGCCAAGGTGCCATTGCTAACCTTACCTGGGGAGGCGGGGAGTGAAATAAATGCTTTCCCTCACTTTATAGGTAGATCAAACACAACTATCGTATTTTTATACAAGGGAAGGTAATCTCAGCCTTGTAGAAGCTAGTAGATTGAAACCATGGTGTTGGCACAACTTGCATTCAGCCAAGTAGCTGCTGCTGAGAGTTCTCAAAAGCATCAGTCACTGCAAGGACAGAGGATGAAACATCTGAGGGCTCCCTGGTTAAATTTCAAGACATGCTGTCCTACAACTAGCCCTGGGAGTGAGGAGCCCCAGCACCTACCTGCAATTTAGCAGACTTTTGGAGCAAAAAAAACCCAACAACTATTTCAGCAATATGAATCAACATGAACTTCAAGACTTGGTACCAGCTTCCTGCATAAAGCATCTCAGGATTCAGGCATACCAGCAGTGCTTGCTTTCCAGTTTTATCTCTCACAGAATGAAGGAAAATCGCAATCTAAAAACTTCCATCCCATATTCTACCATGCATCACAAATTGCTGATTTCTCTTGGACAGGTCACTAGCATTTTACTTGAGAGTTTCCAGTGAAGCCATTCATGTGAGTAGTGCTTTGCTACAACACAGTGTCTCATAACCACATGCTCATCTGTCCACTAAAATCCCTTTGATTCCAAGCCAGAGGAGGCTTTCCTTGGTTCCTCTGAGCTGACTCTGAGCTACACTAGAGACTTTACCTAGCGCAGCCAGAAAAAGCAGTGCCAGTTAGAGAAAAGCTTACTGAACACTTCTAACTCCCTTTCTGCATTTGCTTACCCCTTCAACAAACCTTCGTCATCCTGTAACATTCCCCCTGCTATGTGGCTTTCTGGAAAGTTTTATAAAAGACATTACCATTCTACTATTTGTCTGCTTCTCATCAGAATGCTGAGTATTCCAGGCTTTAAGGACATGTAGCATGACAACCACTATTCATGTACATTCACTGCCTGGGTTTAACCAAACAGCATCACTGTCTTCAAGTCTCTCAAACAAACTTTGAGACATATCAAAGGAAAGGAAAATGTGGATGAGCAAGAGGAAGGAGCATGGAAGTTTATCTGTCTTGCTACTTCTTATTTTAACGCTGAAGCACAAGATTCCTGAGCAATATTCTCATGAATTCGGGGCCCTTGCCATGACATTAAAGCACTAAGACCATTGCTCTTTGTTTCTGTAGCAGCAGTGAGTGTTTTCCATGTACAGCCACAATGACAGTCAGCTTCTTACACGTTGAGAGCAGCTATAATGTAAAAAGAGATGCATGTTTTTAACTAGTGCATGTTTCTTACAGAAGACTTTGCTGGTAACTAGACACAACTTCACTCCTGTTTCCTTGAATTCCTGCGTTTAATCTCTCTTCTATCTGCTGCTCTTGATGTAACAAATGACTTTCATCTGGAGTCACAGTTACAGCATTGCAAATGATTAAATAATGCAATGTAACGATCTGCTTCTGTGCCTAGGAACTGCCATCTGGTGACCAAAGTAACCTCAAAGTCGGACACAGCCGTTTAGGGTAAGAAATTATTACATCTTTGGCACAGAGGTCTGAACCTCTGCACATCACTGAGGGGAATAAGTCAGAGCTGTTATTGATCGTCACTCTTTGCAGTGACTGATATGACAGCCTGAGAAACACACACTGGCAGTACCAGAAGTTTTCTTGACAGCAGAGTACTGCTGAGACTCAGAATTTTGGCTTCTGTTGCAGAAGAACAGATATTTTGGAGAAGAGTATGTTACTGGTCTGCAGACCTGCCTATCCCTCAGGCGTGTATGGAGCAGCATGGCAGCAATGGCTGCACTCAGGTACTCATTCCTGCTGCCTCAGCGCTATTTTAGCAATCGCTGCACAGCACAGTGCAGCACAGACGAACCCAAGAGGCTTTGCAGAACCCTGTCTCTTCATCAAATTTGGGCGTTTGTCTATACAGAAAGAGTACAGCACATCTTTGACCACGCAGTTCCCAAGAGTAATGGAAAGTTTCTGCTCTAAAGCACCAAAACACCTCAATAGAACGACTGTAATGTTTCTTTTCATGTAGGAAACAGAAGTAATTTATCTCCTTGTCTCATGCTTTTTAATGTCTGAGTCTAATACCAGTATTAGACATCAAACTGGCCATCACATGCTAGAAGGCTCTTGCAAAATGCCTTATTGTTTGGTTACTCAGATCAACATTGTAAAACAGAGCACTTCATCTCAGCTAACCTGAAGTAGAACACATCAGTCTTTGCAAAAATGGGAAGGAAACCACTGCTTTCTCTTAAAAGCAGGAAAGGAATATTTTCTAAATGTTAAATTTCATGTTTACAGTATTGTCAAAGTGTGGAAAAATCACAAGCCAGGCAAACAAATAAATTGGTTGGTCAGATTCAGCATCACAAGGTTGTAAAACAACTACTGCATTCTTTGGGTGGTATCATGTCAAAAAGCCGATGAATAAACAGACATTTGGCCTAAGTCATAAGAAGACCTTCCACATCGACTTCTTTTCCCCTGAAAGCACTAACACCTAGAGCAGGGTCATGCTTTTTACGCTGCTCTTTAGACAGAGGACACTCACATATTTACATGATGGCAGCAGCACAGCCTTTCAGAAACCAGACAAGACTGGCAGACTTGTGACATCCTCAGAAGAGTCACAACATTGTTCAGTTTGAATTTTGGAGTAAACTTATTTTTTAAAATAAAAACTAATATATCTGTTTCTCATTTCTGTTAAAATCAACTATTGGCTTTACATTTTAAGTAAACCCTTTAAAAATACAGTCAATGAGAACTGAGATTGTGTCAAACCTAAACTGGATTGCTTGCTTGTAACAGGAGTACACTGATTTAAACCATCAGACAACTGCTTCTTGAGAGCCTGTTTATGGCAACCCAGCTAAGCTACTTGAGAGTACCCAGTCTTTCAGTGAACAATGCAATCCCCATCAGCAAATTCTATTCCAGATTTGAACACTTGAAATTCTAGGTACTGAAATGGTTGTAACCATGATTGATTGCATCATTAAATTAAAAACTGTGGGATGCTACCAGTATTGACCAAAAGAAAAATACAAACCTTTGGAAACACACTAAAACACAGGATAAAATAATTTAAGGAAAATCAGCAGCCATAGCTTTGTCTTTAAATCACTCTTCACAGGACAAAAAAAGATTCTTAGCTTGCTCTGTTTAGTAAATTAACATGTAAGTCAGGAAGCGTTTTCACAGAACTAGAAATAGTAAAGGACATATGTATGTTCCCCAAACTGGCTTTTCCCCACCACTGTGCACCCATTTCTCTTAAAATACATTGCAACACCACGCTGTGAACTCAATGTGACAACCTGCTGCTGGCAGCTGTAAAGGTTATCTTTCAAAGACATTTAACACTGCACACATTGATAAAATGCACTTTTCTAAGCATTATCCAAACTCACTGAAGTCAATAGAAGTGCCTTAGTTATATTTTGGAGCCTGAACCTCATTCTTCTGTTCATCTGAAAGCAAACTGAATCCTTGATGGCTGACCCAATCATTTACAACACATGGCTTTATGCTGTGTGGTTAATTCTCACCAGCTATCATTAAACCCACACTGAGAATTTGTTAATGATTACTATTTAAGAAGAGCTGTTAACAGCTACCACACTGAAGGTAAGACTCACTGTAGCAAAGCTGCTTCCTGATGGCAGAGGCTGATTAGGCTGGGACTAGTTGGAGTACAATAAAGTGGCCTCAGTTATTCAATCCATCTAACAGAGCTGGAAAACACAAACCACACATCATCCCCTGTGCAAGCACAGATTTGTGCTCTGAACTCTCAACAGAATATTTAAAAAAAAGCCTATGAAGCAGCTTTGTAATATCTCATTGCTGCAGTCTGCAGCTACAAGGGCTTAATGGATTTCCAGTTTCAGTCAGAATAACTCGTTTCTTATCTGAGATACAAAGCACGGGGTTATTATCATTCATTAGTAGGATGTAGTACGTTGGTGCCAGGCACGCTAGTCTTGATGCTGTCCTCATACTCATGAAAAGATGGTAGCTCTTGCAAACTGCTGAGCAGGCAGTTTCTATGGCAAAAAATCACCCAAGGACACATCAAGTTCTCCTCACTCAATAACTGATTTGTTATTCTTTTGCCGGTGATTTGAAGTTCCAAGTTAAAACTGAGAAAAATACTCTTGAAGTAGGCAAATACTCTTGTTCCCACTTCAGACAGTGGCCATCACCCCTCAGGAAGTGTTCAGCACTGTTGCCCCAATTCCCACAGTGAGGGAATGCCACAGGAAGATTAAACACTGTGATGTACAAGATGCTTAAGCAGAAACGTCTTCAGTTTTAACCTGGTATCTAGGCTGCAATTTGACAAACTCACAGAAAGGAAAACAGGAAATTCTAAGATTGCAGTTTTCAGTTTGCAATCAGTTGGATGAGTGTGGGTACCCAGCTACCTGAGATGACAACTCTGACTGCAGTGCCATCTCGGGTCAGTGAAGTACCAATTAAAAAGGAAAAAAAAAAGAGAAGCAACAAAAATAACCCAGCAGATGCAGAAAAAGAGAGAAGAGATCCATCTATGTTAAAAATTAAGTGTTGGAAATTAATTATGAAAAGGCCACTGGGAGAAATTTCCTGTCACAGCCTCAGGGCAATATTGGCTGTATTGATCCTTCCTGGCAGGTACCTGTTAACCCGTTCTTAAAGATCAATGGTAACAGACGCTCTACAGTCTCACAAAGCAATCCATCCTTTCCCTAAGAACCACAGTCTGGAAAGAAAAACCTAAAAAGACATTGTAGAGTACACCAAAAAAATGTGGTTGGTTTTGTTGTTTGTTTTTTTTTAATGTATCCTTATAGATAGACACAAACTTTAATGTGAAACCAACCTGGTCTGAGGTGGTTATTCACATGCATGCTAAATGGGAAAGAGGAAAAGCTGAGATAAAAGGTAGCCAGTCATGACACCTCATACCCTTCCCTATAAGAATTACTATACTGTCTGTAAATACATCTTTTTTGTTAAATCCATGAGAGTAGAACATTCCAACTGGTATTGTCCTCCTGATTTTATCAATGAGTCACTACCCCAAAGTACAGAAGATACATTAACAAGTATGTAAGCCAAGATCTATCTACTCTTAAGTCTGCCAGAGAGAGTAAGGAGACACACGTGTGTGCTCGAGAAAAGCTCTGGTGCTGCTCCAAGCAGAGCAGCTGGGCAACCCTGCAGATCTTCTTACATTAAAATTAAAAAAAAAGAGAAAGCATCAGAATAAATAGGAAATTGGGAAAGGGCAATGACACACACAACTGCGGGAGGCTCAGGCCTTGCAAAGGCTGCAGGAAAGGATGCCTCGTGAGTGTAATATACTGGCTCTTCTGACTCCCTTGACTTCTCCTTATTCCCGGTTGATCTCCTTCCATCACAGCCTTTTGTACCTTGTCTCCATTCACCAGATCGTAGCCCATGGCTACTGGTTTTGTGTCTTCTGCTTCTAGATCAGAAGCCCCAGACAAATAACCAGATAATTCTTTGAAACAGCATGTTTAACTTCAGCTGTTGCTACTGGGATCATGGGTGATGGTGCTGACATCAAGTTGTGTTCTACAACACTGCAGTCATCCTTGAAGGAAAGCTGCTTCTTCACAGACACTGTACAGAACAGATCTCACTACTTTTCTGCAGCCAGTTGTGGCACAAAGTGAAGCGATTCCTTCACATGCTTTTGCTAGATTTTGTATTCTGAGCATATCACACGACTGTTTGATCTCACCTTTTCTTGGTCACACATGAGAAGGTGTCCCACAAAGGTGGATCTGACCAGTAACAGGCCCAGGATCCACTTCAGCCATTCATGTTTTAGCTATTCTTCACACTGCCTAGCTGTAACAGCATTTGTGTTTGATATTGCTTCATTAAAGGTCATTTTGATGTGACATTTGCGTAACTAGTTCTCTAATTATACTACTAACCATATGAGAAGCTTTTTCAGGAACAGTTCATTCTCCCTTGCAAGGAGGCAAAATTTAATTACAGAGTATGAGCTTTAAATAATGGTTACATAAAAAATACTTCTGCAAATTCCTTTTAGGCTTTGAATTCTTAAAGGTCATGCTCTTACCAGGTCTGTAGCCTAAAAAGATATCAAGACTTAACTATATCATCTTTGCATACTTCAAATTTGTATTAGTGGACACTGTTGATTCTCCTTTGTCACAAATCTTGTTTTGAAAAAAACAACTAGAGATTACCAGCTGATTATTATTTGAAATTCAGCACGTGAAAGTTTCCTTTTAAAAGGAGGAACTACACAGTCCTGAACACATCTGCAAGTCAGTGCATCTGTAGCACTCATTTCTATGCTAGATATTTCTATTGCATTCACCTGTTTTGCTCACAATGAAGCATAATGGTGAGAAAACAGCCACAACTTTATATGAAACAGCATATTTGCAATAGTAAGGTTGTAAAATAAAGCCCTCAAAATGTAACGTTGGTCAGTGACAGAAGGATTCTTAAGCATACACAGTCTAATTCTGTTGTTCTTACCCTCTACTGACACCCCCAGCCACACAGGTTTGAATTTTGTGAGGTATGAAATAAGCAGTAACAGAAACTTGACTGTGGAAGCACAAGGTTTTTGCACCTCAACTTGCACCAAGAACACAATCCAGACTTTGAAACCCCCTAAAGCTGTTTATAAAGCAATAGCAGGGATCCCTTTTTAGTATCAGGAACAGAACAGTATTGTACATCTATTTTTCTACAGACCTTTTCTACAGTTTTGTTGCACTTTTTCCTAGACAAATCAGTTCACTAACCCACCTCACCTTATGTGTCCACAGACCTCGTGCTGGCACAACCCAGGAGATAGGAATGAACGTTCAGAGGTGGAACCTGGCTGCACAGCCAGACAGGGCACACAGAACCACAGACAGTCCCACTAATGACCTGAGAAAGCATAATGGGAAAAACAAGCAGCTTTTTCTCTTTGAAAATGAGTATGTTAACATTGTGCTTTATAAGGTTAAATTGATTTTATTACAAAACAAGCACAGCAGTTCATAAGCAGTTTATACCAAATCCAAGCACTGCTTTCAAATGCAAACGTCCCTGGTTTTTGAGATGTAACAGCACATCTGCAATCAACTGCACATTACATTCATATTTCTGCCTAATAGAGTGAATTTTTTGGTGATGCCTTGTTATATCAAATGCAATTTTGATTCAGTGTTTGATTGCAAGCCACAAAACTGTACAAACTACTGATCTCCTTTGTCATGTATCATGCTCTCAGACCTTCACATATTTTCAAACCAGTGGCTCCACAGAATCCCTTTGCTAATATTCAGAAACTGAATGCACACAGTCCACAGACATAAAAATTCTTCTTCCTGGGCTGGTGACACCACCTGTAGAAGGGAATCCTGCCAAACTCAGCATGAGTGAGAAAAAAGTCTATCAAGTGCTAATGATTCCTGCTGTCCCGTAGCACATCTCCCACTATCTGCTGGGAGAGGAGGCTGCAAAAGACTGCGAGTATTTTTTTCAAGTGAAATGAAAGCAAGATTTACCCAGACTTACAGCTCTAGAGATGAGGAAGCTGGACAAGGCAAGGAAAGACTGTACTTTAACGCTGAACCTTCACAGAAGCTGGAGTGAGAAGGATGCCTTTGTACACACACTAAGACAGAGGTTCGATATTTACCTTCAGGTAAGTGATACAGCATCCCAGGGTTACTTTTTGGACCTAACATGACATCTACAACTGTGCCTGATTGTCACAAGTTCTAATTAAACTAACAGCCTTGAGGTTCAACAGCAATTCAATAGAGAGAGGTAGATTATGAATGTGTCAGGTCAGGCAGGCAGGAAAAGCAGCAGAATCAATAATGAGCATATAGCCCAGCTAGGAAAAAGTTCAGTAATGACAGATTCTTGCTTTTACCAAGTAATAGAAATAGATGGGTGGAACAGCCATAGATATATTTTCACATGTAACTAGAAAGTAACATTTTCACATGTATTAGAAACGGTATCTCAAGATACTAACTTTGCATCTACATGTATAAAATAACTTTCACATGACAGAACCCATTACTTTACAAAGAAAGAAACTATGAATTGGACTCAGGAAAGCACATCTGAGGTCAGTTCCCTGCTATGGGTGCTCCATGTGAGATTAGACAATAAATAACTTCTGTTAATGACTTTTATGGAAAGATATTCCAAAGTTTCTCGCTCTGGATTAATCCTGTGGAAATCAACAAACCTTTGGCACATTCTGCCTTAAATGCATCTGCAAATGAGGAAACTCAGGAGGACACCTTGAGATCCCAGACAGCAACTGCTGCTGTAGCAGCCCAAACTGGGAGGCAGCCCAGAAACCTGAGGCACAGTTATAAGAAGCTGAACTACACAATTAAAAAAGATCTTCGGTGACAAAAAACAAACACAGAGGATCTTTGACCTATGTCAGAAAATACATCAAAAATAGCATTAAATTACAAAAAGACAGACAAGTGAGGACATTTAACTCTTGATTATTATCCCCCAAGCCAACATTAGAAAAACCCAGGGTGATAGCAGCTCATGGGGTCAGCTGTAATGATGAACGCAGTTTTAGGATATATCTTCACTTTGTCTCCTTAAAAAAGCCTCCTCAGTTTTGTGTGCAAGATAAAAGAGCTTGTCTAGAGAAATGTAAGTCAAATTATTAATTTGCTGCACACTTCTAAGCACATTTGTAAGCTGAAATGTCACAATTAGGCTTCTCAGTGGCAGAAGGGGAGACACTGGCTTTTCTTTCTTTTTCTAACAAGACCAAAAAAAAATAGGACTTCAAAGAAATAAAATCTGTTGACTTTCATAAAAGACAAAATAAAGGTCAAGGAAAAGGTCTTAAATCTTCTGGGAAATAAGAAGTCAGTCCTGTTCTCAGAAAGAAAGATAATCAGCGGCAGGCTAGGTCTGTTCTTCACTATCTTTCTTGCTCCAGAAGTTTTATTTTCCCCTTTTCTCTGTTTATAACGGAAGCCACTGAAAATTTTTAAAGTATTTCAGATAATTTCCACTTTATTGCGACTCCAAATAGAGGAGTGGAAAATGCCTCCACAAATAGTTTACAATGGCTGAAAAGTGACAAACAAGCAACATGTACTCACAGAAACACAAATCATCTGATCTGCCAATAAATTTTAATCATCTCTACAACAAATACCATAGTTATCAGCAGGTTGCTTTATAATATACTGAGGACACATAAAAACTAAAGGTGGAATGCTGCTGAAGGTATGATCTAATTGAGTATTTTCTGTCAAAAGGCCACTTTACTGGGCCACCCCAACAGCTGGCTTGGTATGTCAAAAAAAAACCCACAATTCATTTGTTCTTAAAGGCAACAACTGGTAAGGACCTCACTCTGCAGTGTGAAAATCACCAACGGACTTCTCAACGTCCACAGAGATATTTACTAGGGAAAAGCTCACATGTTTTCCGGGTGCAAGTCACTCTGTACCTTACCGAAACAAAGCCCTCGACATTTTGCAGGAACTTTCTTATGAATAAGCCTCAAAGTCCAGAATTAAACTTCCTTCACATGAGTACAATATACACACAGTGGTGTCTGGAAACACGCAGATTTCCTTCCAACCCGTTAGCACTCAGTATTAAACACTGTCAGTCTTACATAGCTTCTCTCAGGCCCCTCTCACTGCAGATGCTGTCTTACAGTTGGGACCCAATCACCAGCCAAGCAATAGATCAGGGATTATTTGAAAGGTGGGTTCTCCTGCCAAGGGCAATCTTGCCTGAGGGAGTTCCTGAACATCCACAGGAGACTGGAGTGAAACAGCATGGAAGGGTGCCTCAGGAAGACTCGAGATATGGAAGAGAAACAACTCCACAGCTACCTGCTTCATATGGGCAGTCTGTAAGGACTGAGGTCATCATTATTACATGAGAAGGCCAGGCAAACTCCTTTTTTGTAGATACTACTCCTAATTGTAGATATACGTGGTATTTCAGCTTTCAGTGTCCCCAGACTGCACATGATTTTACTCATCCATAGGGGAAGGGGAGGAAACAGGCAAAATGAAAACAAAAATCAGGATGAGATGAATGGTTTTCTTCTCGTTATCCATACTAAAACCTCTGAATGCCTCTGACGCATTCTCTTCACTGTTGGGGCATGACTTAAACCTATAAAGATAGTTCAGATTTTGACAAGAACATGACTCCAAGCCTACTAAAGGTATGAGAAGTATTCAAGTTTAATTTTGCAGAATTTGACTCAGGCCTTTACATAAGGCAAAAAGGTGAAAAAAGGATCTCCCTCCTTCCCTGGGCTTCAGGGAAGATCTCAGAACCTGGGCAGCTAAAACTGCATTGTGTCCCTCTCTGCATTCCTCGTTACTGATTATTCCCTTAACCCAACAAGAAATGCAATTAGCTAGACACTAACAAGTTTTAATTGACAGAGGAAAATAAGATTAAAAAACCCAATTAATTTCTTCTTTATTGCTTCAGACTCTGTAATAATTTGCATTCAAACAAACAGTGATATCTTTCATCTGGAAGATATTCCGGGCTAGTACATCTGAGGTTTCTTCCTTTGTTTGCAGACATTCAGTGGCTTGTTAAGATCATCCTTAGATCATGACACTTTCTAACTCTTCAGATGGTGATTCATCAAATCACAGAACTGCTGCCACCTCCTCCCCGAGACACTGGACTGGCCCATATTGCGAGTGCCAGCTATTTTGGAACACAGCAGCACTAGGTTCAAACCTAATACAAGTATTTAACAACTTACTTCCTTTTTTGCTCTGGTAAACAGCAAAAACAACAATTGCTCTTTTCACTTCTTTTTAGAAAGATGTTCAGAGCTCTGAAATGCATTTGGTATATTTTAAAATCAAACTTCTCTGCAGTTTGGCTAAAGAGGTTCAGCATCACATTGTGTAAGAGCTCTGCCTAGGGTTCAGCTCCTCCACTTATGGCCGTGAGAAGAAATCATCTACAACATTTATCGACTTGTGTTATGATTCTGGAACTTCTGATGGATTATATTGTGCTGTGTCTCAGACACAGAAGAACCCAACATCAGTCTTCTTTTAAATTAAATCTTGTGATGTAATAAAAATCCCTTCCTAAAAGAAAAATCCTCCATTAATGAATATCAAGTCCACTCCCAGGACGGGTCAGTGTTTCTCTCACTCACTTTCTGTCTTTCATCTTTATCGGCACAGGTAAACAGAAGCAGTTCTAGCTTTGCTGTTGGGCAGAGGGAAAGCAGCTCATTACAGCAGCAAAACTGAAAACAAGACTAAAATAATTCTGAAATTGTCACTGTAGCTTGTCTGAGGTAAGTCAAAATACATTTACTCAGGCCTGATGGCTCAGGAGGTCTAACTTCATTACATTGTACAGTCCAACTTTCATACATTCACTGATTTTCTTTTGCCTTATGATCTCCGAGCCAAATATGAAGAAGGAGATAAGGCACAGAACAGTAACACACTGGATATATGTTCTGTTCCCTCTAGCAGCATGCCTGAAAGCACTAAAACATCAAGACACTCAGTCAGTATCATCACTAAATCCCAGGAAACACTGGAGGATGATGTACATGAAGGCTCAGCCTCCCTCCAGCTCTTTGCAACAAACTGAGACATCGTAGTGGTTTACTGGCTTGGCAAGCTTGCATGGCCATGAAAAACGTCAATCCTTCCATTTCCCTCAACATGGAAGGTTTGTCTACACAAGGAAACAACTGCAAAAGCAAACAAACAGTCTCAGATGCTACTAAAAGCAGCGCATACAGGCTTCTAAATGTTTCAGCATGATCTCATGTAGCTTTCAGATATTCATATTCCACATTAAGAAGACTTGTTTAAACCATAAAGTATCCTCAGTATGGAAAAAGTGTGTCTATGTGAGGGCTAGTACAGCTTGGTACAAGTTCAAAAATCGAGACCATCACCTTTTCTTCAAGGCACCATAGATATTAAACACAAGTAGTAAAGTAACGCCAGTAACAAACTCTGCATTGTTGTCATAACAACACTCACACAGCAAGAGACCAACGGCTGAAGGAAGCCATCAGGATTCTGAAGCAAGAAAAAAAACCCAAAATCAATTCTACTGAGTGCTTCAGGATTACTGAGCTGTTTTAATAATGTGCCTGTTTGGCCACAGGTCCTTGGAAAGATTTGGTTCTCAGCATCTATCTGGGCTAAATAAACACAGAGTTCAAACACCATGTGAAAATACAGCAAAAGCTATAGCCACTGAGATAAAATAACACTGACTTTCTCCACTGGTCTGTCTGCATACCAAAGAATCACAAGAGATGTGACCTTTACCAAATCTTCCTCAGCAACAGAAACCTTTTCTGCACATCTAGTAGTGTCCCAAAATGTGCAATGACTGTGCAAAATAAGAAAAATCTCACATCTTTTAGTGCCAGACACGTGAATGTTCTGCCATACTATCAGATACGCCACCTCGAGGCTCTGCATCCACAAGATGATGCTGCCGGACATGCTGCAAGCATGGCACACCACTACACTGACTAGAATAACCAAAGGGAGCTTCTAAGTGGGGATAATTTAGCACAACTAAAACAGTCTCAGTAAAAAAGAAGGCCTACATTGCTCCATATAACATAAAAGGAATCATAAAGAGGTCTGTGCTCATCGGCAAGCATGGATTTATTCCTTGGAACCAAGTCTCCATAAATGTTTAGATGTCCAGAAACAGAGATAACTTCACATTGATTTCCACAGTTAGTAACAAGGTGCTTGGTACCTACAAGTTTTGTAACCCTCACGAAGTTTCTTAGAGGTTCACTAACAAATCTTCAGTCTTTTGACTAATTTAACCCAGGATCATTCCAGCACACAGTACTGCAGGAGTGTGAACGGCAGCTGGATGCACCAACACATCTCATTTGCTTGTGCATTCACAGTTTGTATACTCACAGTTGAGGTGTTTTTCCATTGCAAAACATTTGTGCAGCAATGAGTCTACTCTACAGCAGAGAATATTACCAAAGAGCAAAATGCCATCCTTTCTTAGTAGACATTCAGTAAGATGTGGGACTTGCACGTTCCTACTTTTCCCTGTTTCCTGCTGAACGCTGAATCTAGAAAGCCATCACCATTTAAGACCAGAACTGAATAAGTATTTCACTTCTTTGCCCTCTAGGAATTATAATTTTGCAATCAATTTAAAACCATTCAAAGTTTTTGCAAAACCAGCAAAAATAACACTAATGCACAAGACCATACCAAAGTCGGCTGATTAGAGAAATACTTTGAAGCAGCACATGAGTTTTCTGTGGGACAAGTTGCTGTTAATTACTGCTGAGGTTAGAAATTCAGTGGAATTCCAAGAAGAAAATGTTGTGCAACTGAGCAATCCAAAACATTATAAAATGGATGAAATGTTTGTGTTCTAGGGCTGCAGCAAACCACTAACAGACAGAAATCTGTCAGAGATGTGCTCTGTTGACAGGTTATTCTATAAATGTTATGCTCTAGGCTTTATTATCATTCCATTTGGAACATTCAGCTATTCTCAATGATAAATTCATCCTCATTTTTGGCAAATCCTAGGCTTTTAAGAAGTCAAGATCCTGAGAGTAGTCTTACAAGCACAGACTTCCAGAAGGCAGTTTAGGTAAGCTCACATTACTCCTGGACACTTATTTCATCCAACCTTAATCTCACATTTTCGAAGAAGTTGTATGCAGTATTTCTATTCAGCAGACAGAAATGAACCATCAGTTGGACCTGGAGCATTTAAACTGATAAAAACATGTCCTAAATTAAAAAGAGAACAGTAATAGTCATCTATTTTCACCCATAGCATACAAAGAAGCATTTATTCCAAGTGCACATTAATTGCTACCAGTGCATTAACACAGTTACCAATCCAGAACTAGTTAAGATTTGAAAAGGAAAAAATGAACTTGAAAGTTTCTTCCATTTCACGAAACAAGAACTGAATACTGAGGGTTAATAGGAAATCACTTACCAACTGCTATTCCCAGTGACAATGACTTTTAAAATGATGAGTCCTTAAGGAAAAGGATTTTCCATAACAACCAATCATCTGTCCTAGAATGTATTTCACAGCAGCATCCTCCCAAAGCCATTTACCAGGGGAAACATCACAACTCTGCATCACATTTGAAATGATATTAATGCCGTCTCCTTGACATGGATAGAAACAGACTCTGGGGTTTTGCTGTGTTCCCCCCCTGCTGACACATATATAGGTCTTCCACTATCTGAACTACTTCTGTTCTATTATTTATGCTGAATGAACTCACAGGCCAACAGTAAGGATATGAAACATAATAATGTGTCTATTTAGTGTACACCAAACAAGTTAGCATCAACTGAACTAAGAGCAATCCATAAGGAAGAGCGGGACTTCAGCAGCTTCTTATTGGGCCAAGAGGAAATACTTCCATAAATAACAACAGCAGCAACACTGGCCATCATATTTCAGTAATACTGTTCCCTGGGTGGTGAGACCCCCGTATAGGTTGCCCAGAGAAGCTGTGGGATGCCCCATCCCTGGAAGCGCTCAAGGGCAGGCTGGATGGGGCTTAGAGCACCCTGGTCTAGCGGGAGGTGTCTCTGTCCAGGACAAGGGCATTGACTTGATGATCTTTAAGGTCCCTTCCAATGCACACCATTCTGTGATTACATGAGCCACACGGTCTGTATTCAACCACTCAGTGCAGATGTCAGTGAAACAGCATTTAAATGATCAAACACTTGCCTCACTGAAATGTAAAAACATGGCTCCATCTCAGTTGTGACAAAGACAGTTCTTGTGCTAATGGCCATTAGGACATGACTCGTGTTTGTTGATTTGCTCATTACCAGCTATGGCCACCACCACATGGGGTGCCATGGTTACAATGGCAACGGTCACAATCTGCTTTGCCAGCAATACAAACCACATCTACACATACTGGTAACAGTCTCGTGCCAGCTATGGCTGCTCGTGGAACACCTTCAGCTTAATTCAGCTTCATTCAGGTGTAATTCTGGATTATGCTGTTAAGGAAACCAACAGCTGGAGTGACAAAAGACAGACACAGAAGAACTGATAGCTCTTCAGCCTTCTCAGAGGCTTCCTCAGCACTGCAGCTCACGGAAGAGCACGGCAAGCAGCAAGGGAAGCAGAAGGTTTCAGAATCACAGCAGGAGATCAGAAACTACTTTAAATCCTCTTCTCACACATCTTCAGGAGCCCTTTTGCTCACATTACTAATTTTCTGCACATTCCAAAGAAGTATTTCCTCTGTCAAATCCCTTTTAGGACTAACTCACAGGAAAACAATACTAGCTGTGAACTCAACAAGCTTTCTGGTATTTCCCTCTCTAACTTATTTCCATCCCCGTTATCTGCTCTACAGAGATCTTTTTTTCACCATGAGCACCTATCCCCCTAGAGTGGAAACACAGCCACACTTATATATACCAACAGCCTAAAGAGAGTGTTTTGTCACAATGCAAGAATTTGCAGCACCCAAAATTAATTGGTTATATCATTCATTTGAAATGTTTAGGTCAATTGTCACCACTGTGTGAAAACGCTCATCCTGGATAGGAGATGCAAGAGAAACATGAATATAATTGTCCCCCAACATAATACATGACATCCAAGAATTGTACTGCTTCAGTAACAAGCAGGAGGGGGGAGGAGAAACAGTGGCAGCACAAGTTTCTTATGTGAACAAATCCTCCTGCAACTAGCAGAAAAATTAGTACTTTGCATTCACACAAGCTCTTGGGTTGCTTGAGTGTATCCATGGTAACACCTATCTCAGAAATTCTAGTATATATCTACACACTTATTTTACATTCCACCTAAAACCTAAACAGAACCAAGAGCACTGGAGTATCTGCTCCATTAGTCTGGTTCTACTTCAGCTAGAAAGTGTGTTAGAAGGAAAAAAAAAAGAGTACCCCTCATACCTACATTTTAAAAGAAATTCCCCCAAAACAGGCAGCTGTGATTCCTGGATTACTCTATTCTTTGACAACAGTATTTATTGTTCTGCAACACGAAGATAAGCCCTGCAGGATATTGACTATTTGGGATGCACTGTGGAGTACTATTTACTAATGTCTGACTGCCAAATAAACATTTGACTACTTAATAAAATAGGGGGGAAAAAGGCTTCTATCAATAGCAGCTTTGGTGTTCTCACCAGGAACATGGGGTGGTTCCTCACAAAACCTGACAGAACTCATCACTTTTCTAGTACCTCTCTCATCAAAGGCTTCTTAAAAGAAGTATTTTTAATGTTTCTCTTTATTTGTGGACCTGGAAAAGTAAATTATACTGGAATTGCCGCTTTCTCTACAATAAATTTAAGCCTCCTGTAACTTAACTTGCTCTTTTTAAAAGAAATCACATGCGTTATCTGACAGCATATCTGCACACAGAAATGTGCATCCCTCAGAATGAAACCAACAGCCTCAGCAACAGCCTGCGCAAAGGATGATATTTAAAGTACTCAATGAGCAGAATCAGGCTGGTGTTTCATTGAGACAGAACTGGGTGATTTCACTGTAATGTCATCACAACTTTCAGTAATTGTGAAAGGGGAAAAATGAAATGATTCCTGCTTCTGAAGCAACTGACCTCTATGCTGCCTTTTGTTCTCTTGGAACAGCAAGGCCATTGTCCTAGAGCCAGCATTTTAAACCCAGCTCCTTCCCCACAACTGTTAGGCTTCACTATATGGCATTCATTGGCAAAACTTTCTCACACGAGACTCTGTTATTTGTTTCACCACGTCATAATTCTCTCTAAAATAAAGGGGAAAGTAGACTGATTTGGGTTTAAAGCCAACAAACAAACAAAAAACAACCCTCAGAATTGACCTGCCATAGATCATTGACTTGATGACTTTAGGGAATTTGCTTTCTTTAGCTTCATTTTTGTGCTGCTCTTTATAATTCTAGCTCAGCTTCGGTGCCAGAAAATGGCAGGCGTGCCCTTGGAAACAATGCATGCAACATGGACTGTTTTCATCAATAAAACCTTTCTAGAGATCTCTTTGGAAAGACTGGGGCAACGGTGTGCTGGAACCAGATAAAATCAACAGAAATCTCCTCTCAATTCCATTTTGGCACCTTTAAAATCTCAGTTACGTTGCCTCTTCTGGAGAAAACTGATGGACTTCATTGCTGGTTTTTAGTTGCTACATAAGCAAAACAGCTGAAATACCTTCAGAATAACCTTGCCCGTATGCAGAAAGCCAGTACAAGCTTTCTGCACAACACAAATCTGACTTTCCAAGTGACATTTGTGTTTTGTTTCATTGAAATGCCTAAAGTTTGGAAGAAACTTCTCTTGGGAGGACTCCTGTTCCAGGGAAGAAACCAGAGTTTTGCTATTCACTGCAAAGGCCACTCCTTTCACAATGTCATTCCTCTTAGCTCTAGAGTTATGTCTAAAGAAGCTTTCCTTTCACCCCACTTGGCCTTACAACATACACAGAACTCAAGGAACCCAAGATTGATGCTTTTTATATTTACATGGGAAAAACAAATAGACAGTAGCTTCTTCTGCTTGGAAAATCAACAATGAGATCTTGGTAATCATAAAAGACACTGAAAAAGCTGTAAAATTCTACCTTGCCCTCTTCACATGGCACCTTGGTAAGGCCTTGCACTAAAAGATACTAACAGATGAACATTACTGCTGCACCCTGGGCAAGTATACAGTAAAATGGCTTGTTATTAAAGGCAGAGCAACTGAGTTTCTTATCAGAAAGGTACTAAGTTATCATTTCCCTCTCTTCACCTCTTTATTATAAACTCTGAATATCACCCCTGTGCACAGAATACTGGTGGGAAAACAGTCTGAAAAGTCAAGGCATAAACTTGAGAATGCTTATCTTTCAGAGTTGCACAGAAATGAGGAGTAATATAGAAAGACAAACTAAAAGAACCTGAAAAGAAACAGGAAAGAATTCAGAAGATTTGGAAACACGACGGAGTCTGTAGATAAGGGTAAATCTGACAATGAATTCGTGTAGACTCAAAAAGATTGAGGCAGACTATGAGTTGTGACAGGTTTTCAGATAGCTCAGACTTACTGTGCAGAAGGTAGTGAATATTTTATGTTGTTTATTTTGAATATTTTTACTTGGAGTTAGGCCTTTTTGGTTAATAAAAACCAACACGAGGTTACAAAAAAAAACAAGTCTGCACGTTCATAAATATTGATGAGAAGCCAGACTGAAAGTCCCAGCGAATTGACTAGTCCCAATAACTTTAATGAGCTGCCAGTCAGACTGCAGGCCCGCAAACCAAGATACCTTCGGTCACCTCTCAGCACTGCAAGTGCAGAAGGGAAGAAGGATGTTCTCACAGAGTGCAGCCACTGGGGTTTCTGCTCAGCAGCACATCTGTGGCCAAACAACTACACCGAAAGGCAGTGGTGGGATCCAGCTGGTGAACCAGCACATGGCCTCCAGAGGTTAACCTGTACTAAAGTCGTGGGGTTTGTTGGTCGTTTAGTTTTGACTGGGGGCTTTTTGGGGAGTGAGGATCAAAGACCGTGTCAGTTTGTCCTCAAATAAGCAGAAAAAAAAGTGCCACAATTCCCCAGCAAGTAGTTGAGAAGTTCAGGTTAAGTGAACTGTATCCTTCTGTCAGGTCAGAAAACCAAACTGAAGAACCAGCTCCAATCATCTGCTGCCAGTTCATCCCTAAATATTAATTTTTGAAGAAGGAAATGAAGAGTCAATTCAAAGCTAGATGTCACAGTGGTGAACAGACTGTCACTGTCAAAGCACCCCTCTACAGTTCACAGATCTGAGATCTACATTACCTCCACTCTAGGCCTTATGACATCCTCGTGATGCATAGTTTTATTTCCTTCTAAAACCTGACAGACTGGCCACAGGCAGGATGGTGAGCAGGTTCTGGTACACCACCTGGAGTTTGTGCATCCTAAGCATAAGGCAGCCTGGATATTTGGAGTCACGAAGGAATTTCTCTCCCATCAAAGACTGGCATCACTTGCTTGTTTTCCTGGAAGCAAAGCTGCATGGGAATAGTGGTAGGGTTTGTTCATAGTTTTAAACCTATTCACAATGACTAAGTGTAAATGTCACCTTTTGAACACTAAGTATCACCCATAAACCTTTGCCAAACCATTCTCATACAGAAATAATAATAAAAAAGGCAAAAATTAAAACGTCTCACATTCTGGTTTAACTGTTGAACAAGCGAAATGAGATGAAAATGTTTATGCCCTCTACTCTCCAGATGCAGACTTCTAGATTGTATTTTATCATGCTTGGAGGAGCTGCAAATAGGACATTTGTACAGCTAGTTCCTTCTCTCCTGAAACCTCTCAGAAATAACACAAGCCACTGACGTTTTCCTTGCTGTGGGTGCTGAAACTCCATTCATATTCTCTTGTAAACAACTTAACAGTAAATTACCAGCTACAAAATCACCTTAGCAACCCCCACAAAACATCTTAATCTCTCAGAGCTAAGTCACACGTTGAATCTCAAAGCTTCCTGAAGAAAAAAAAAACCACCTCTGGAAAAAAAACCACCCAAAACATAACAAACAACCCAAAAGCTTTGTGTCTTGCTACACAGAACCATATCATCCCCAAAAGGCACAGATTCATGTTTTGAGAAGTAACTGGTTTTAATGTCAAGGAACAAACGTTCCCTCTCAGAGCAGCAGTTTCTGTCCCAGTCATTGTGCTGTCACTGGATGCCCTGCCTGCCACGGCTTTAAAATGGAACAGTGTGGGACGGTCATACTGAACAAACTGTCACCAGAACGAATTTTCCCGTCTCAGCTCCTGGTAGGATTCTGGTCAAAGATTTGGCAGAAGAGTGTCATTTTTGCTTGAGAGGACCTGAGCCTGAAGTGGACTCCAGCCAGTGTTTTTCAGAACAGCTCATGACCGGGAATTTTAAGAAAATGCAGCAGAAGCAACACACGTGTGTGTATTTGCTTTCTGGCTTCTCAGTGACATGGATGCTAATTTCCAGTGATTCATATATGCCAGTTTCTCTTTTCTCCTTCTAAGCCACTGCTCTGGTACCAACTTGCCCCAGGCCCCTTTTTGCCACTCAGCACAGTGATGTATAACAATGGCAGGACGCTTCTGTTAAGCAATCACCTTGAAATGCTCTGTAGCTCTTTCCATACCCTACACCAACCAATGCAACTTGTCATCCCTACAAACTACCCAGCTCGTACCAGAGACCAACCTACAGCCCATGCGACAAAAAAGATCTGGCTGGCAAGAAAACCTCAAATCCCTGTCAGGTCATCAGGCACACCCTAAAAATAGGGGTGGGGGTTTGGGATTGGTTTGGTTTGGGTTTTGGGTAGGGTTTTTTTTTTACTATCAGCTTTGGGTACTCTTGGGTATTTTGATAGATCTCAAAACTGTCTGCAGCTGATTTTTTGCCACAGGACAGTCAGTGGTTTCAGCTCCCCCAGCGCATGGCTGGGTTAACTTGAACCTATATCAGGCAGCTGAAATTCCAAAACTGTCTCAGTTATTTCACAGGATATTTAAAGAACCCAAGTCCTGTGGCATTTTTAGCTACTTCCTTTCCTTACATCTTCAAGATCAACATCATCTATTTCTAACCAGGATTTTCCTATATGACATACTCTTCTGGAATCTCATACACAAAAGCCACCAGGGCCTTGCTCCTTGGGAGCCACAGAAGCCAGATCCTCACACAGTTCTCTCTCAACCTCATGCAACATGACTGTCTTACATTTTTACCACCTTGTATAGAAACAATATATTTCCACCAGAATATTCCGACCTGGAACATTGAAATGGCTGCTCTTCACAACACCAAGCTTGCAGTAGCCCCAGCGTGTGTCTCGTGCCATGTGTGAAGGTCTGGGGCAGATGATGCTGTTTTAATCACAAATCCTAAACACAGCATCGTTCAGGCTGCTGGAAAGAGCCTCCATCCCAGCCAGACCCAGCACAGAAGTTATCAGTCTAGCACAGAAAGAGTTTTATTGATAAAGTAGATCGTGCTTTAAACTTTGAAAATCCTTTGTCAATGAGGCAGCTGCACTGCCAGAACATCAGTGGTTACCACAGAACACAAAGAAAAGGGGGGTTTCACCCGCCTAGGCGTGTGTGTGCAAACTTGCAGTAATCCCACAAGTGAATTTACCTCATTCCCTACCACACCCTCTCAGCCAGCTCTCCTTGTAGCTCTTTGATGGCAACTTTCTGAGCTCCTCTGGATACAGTGGATGAAATCTGATGATGTATTTAAAAATACATGTATGAGGAGATACGCTAGTGTTTAATTCAGCTCTCAAACAGAATTAACAGAAGGCTTAACTTTGCTACCTGCCAATCTGTTATCTCCCTTTCAAGATATTTAAAACTAATAAATTGATGCAAGATCACAGAGTACTAGAAAAAAAAAGACTCCTAGAAATGCATCCACCTTTTTCCAGCAGGAGTAAAGGTAGAGCCACGCAGACATCTGCACCTAGCCCCAAAACACCCACATTTTTCTCAGCTACCACCAAGAATCAGAGTTTCTACTTTCCAAAACAGTGAGAAACCGTGAGTAAGAAAGCTGAAGCCTTTTACATTACTTCTGTTGCTGATGTGTTTGTGTCAAACGCTTTTCCTGCAAAAGGAACACAACTAAACTTTGCTACAGTTACAGAAATATTTGGAATGATAGAGAAATATACATTCTTGAGTTGGCCAACATGCAAACTAAGCACACAGACCAGGAAGGGAGGAGGTATCTAGAATCCTTCCTACACAAGGAGTTATTCCTGAAAGCCATCTAATTTCTCCAGTAGTATCTGGTTACCAAAAGCCTGTCACTCCCAGCAAACAGTGGCAGCACTTCCAACAGGTTAAGTGCTCAGTGAGGCTCATCACCGTGCTCCTGCTCCCAAGGAGGTGTTGAGAATATTGTTTCAAGCAAATTAATTTCACTAGGATGGACGTGGCGATATTTGACTGATTTTCTCTGCTGCAGATTCGGAAAACAGCGATACCAGCTGAAGCCCTGTGATGTTTCAGACAGAATATAACTACCTGTACAAGGGTGTGGGAAGCAGCTGAGGATGAAAGTATGTTTATGTGCTCGGGGCAAGGATGCTTGCATAGCCTCATTCGTCTCTAGCTGTGAAATAAGGAGCCTAGGTTGTTACATTCCCACTCTTTTCCCTGGTCCAAAGGTCACAATTCACGTATTTCATAGAAAGCTGGACCTAAACTTGCTAATAAGGTCCCACGGTGTGTTGCCATGAGCTGTAGCTGTGCCTGCTGCTGTAAACCAGGTGAGCTTTAGGAGAGGAACCCCAGGCTAACGCCATTTACCAATCGTGTCACTTACACAAAACATTTACAGCAGCGTTCTCCTGTGACTGACAAGAACTTAAAACACCCACATTAATGATTAAAGTATGAAGACTCTTACAGGACAGGGGTCACCCTGCCGGTCAGTCAGATCCAAACCCCGACCCATTTTGGGCTGAACCTGAAACACCGGTTCCGATTCGGGCCGGCTGCACAAAGGACCAGGTAAGGGACAACCACGACCTGCATTTACCTGTGGAGGTGCAGCATCCTTCACAGCTCGTGCGCGCCTTGTGCCAGCTCAGCAGCAGAACCGCGCGGCTGCCGAAGCTCCTGTGCCTGCGCCAGGCTGCGGTGAGGCTGCGTGCGCAGTCACGGCTCACGGCAGCAGGGGGCTAACCTGTGCCGCAGCGTCCCGCTCGCTGCTGGCTGAATGGGGGCTGTCGGTGATGGGACCCAACGCCAGTGCCGGGGCTGCCACGTGCTCCCTCAGCCCCGCCCCACCCCGAACCTTCTGGAAGGGCGGCCGCGTGCACCAATCAGCAGCCGCCTGGGGAACGCCGGCCAATGGGAACGCGGCGTTCCCGTGTGCTCCCGCCCTCCGCCAGGGGACGCTGCCACATGCCAGAGCCGTCAGGCGCTTGGGTGGTGCAGGGATGGGGATGGGGATGGGATGGGGATGGGATGGGGAAGGGGATGGGGATGGGATGGGACTGGGACGGAG
>WBNH01010866.1:385690-417769 GCA_013401255.1 Urocolius indicus | reverse complement strand
TGGGGATGGGGATGGGGCTGGGGCTGGGGCTGGGATGGGGATGGGCATGGGGATGGGACTAAGACTGGGAGTCAGACTGGGACTGAGGCTGAGGCTGAGGCTTGGGCTATGAGGGGCTGGGGCTGGGACTGGAGTGCGGCTGAGGCTTGGGCTATGCTGGGCTGGGGCTGAGGCTGCGGCTGCAGCTTGGGCTATGCTGGGCTGGGCAGCGCAGGGCAGAGGCTGTAGAATACCTTTGTGTTCATCTCCATAATGAAACCCAAACTTACCCATGAGTTTCTGACCAAATTACAAACGTTAGCAGAGAGCATGAAGTATTGGTAAGGTAATCACAAGTATCCATGTGAGGAAAGGTCATTAGCCCGCCTCACCTTCAACCCACAGCGCTGTGCACGTCGTGTAAAACAGATCCCACGCACCCCAAGGCACTTGTATTCCATTACATTGCCATCTAAAAGTGTACTTGCTTTCCCCTGGCTTTTAAAACTTCCCCTCCACCAGAGTGGTTGAAACTGGCAATCCAAGCTGTGCTGTTTACACATATTGTATTCTGACCTACTTGCACTGGTAATTGCTTAACTCGTATTGATCACACAAAAGTGATAACCTTTCCTCAAGCACAGGAAGTCTGCTCGGAGAGGGAAGAGGTTATCGCGGCAACTGATCTCACAATTAAATCATGCCACAGCAAATCCTCAGGTCAATTTTCTTGTGTAAACACAAATTACAGTCTCGCTGTCTTGAGTTACACACACACACCTTGAGTGGGAGCTGACGCCGCATACAAACTGGCAATGAATATAAGTAAGATTAAAGGGGGGGGGTTAGATTTTGGTAGCTGTCTTTTCTGTTTCTTAGGTAGGAATCTGCTTACGTATTGCTCTTTGGAGCAAAGAGGATGGATGGGAAATGACCAAGATCAAGGTTACGAGAGAAATAAACTGCAGCGTTTTATAGTGGCACGTATTTATTAGTCCTGTTTAATGTATTGGACTAATAAAGACACAGAAAAGCAGAGCACACCCATCTGGATGTGCTAACTGCCCCTCACAAAACATGCCATTTCCATTTTTTATTAGTCAGCATCTTCTCACTTTTCCTCATTAGATCACCACGGGATCATTAATTTTATTGCTGCTGGCTTATCTTATTTGCACTAAAACAAATGTTTGGGATATCACGGGCCGTTTCAGTAACTGCTTCCTCCCATCTCCGTTTCCTTAATCCACTGAGCCACAGCAATGCTTCACTTTCAGTCCTTACTACGCTTTGGGCCCCATTGGTGGCATCCTGCCGAAGGGTTATCACAACAAGCTGTATTGTCAGCCTGAGCACATGGTCTGTGATGCAAGACGTGCCTCAGCCTTTGATCAGTCTGGCCATAAAGCAACGTGAAGAAAGCATATTCAGTGGGTGCACACATTGCACCAAGGAGCAGCAAGGCACAGCTGTACCGTCAAGCCCTGCATGCATAACTGTAAATAACTCAGCTGTCATCTGCATGGCTTGGCCCACAGTACCTGTCTGCCTTGCAAAAGTTGTGGTAGCACGTAGGTTGGGATCGGGGCTTAAACTGGTAGAACCAATAACAAAACAGATGCACGCACATCTACAGAATCAGGCCCTTAAGCAGAGGGCTCTTCAAAGCTGGGGTCATAACTGTGTGCACTTTTGGACATCAAACATAAACAACTGTAACAGCAGTATGAACCTAAACCTCAGGCTGTGGAAAGAGTTTCCAGTTTCCCTGTGATGTGCTGTCTTCAAGAGAGGCAAAGGCCGTTAACTTTGAAGGAGTCGCTCCTAGGTTCACCAGGAGGCAAGGGGCAGAACAGCTGATCTGTGTGGGGACTACAACCTTGAAAAGAGACTCGAAAATATCACAGACCCTTTTCAGCGCCTGATGGCTTTTTTGGTAATAATTAACCAACACATTGGGGAACCTTCTCTTTCTCTTACCCAGCATAGTTGTTTGCTTCTAGCCTACTTTTCTGTACCCACAGTTAGCAGTCTAATAACCTAATGTACCTGATGGATTAAAAACCATCACCCGTTTAGAGCCACCCCTGATGAACCTCATAGGTATCTGTGTTTAAACCCACACATGGGGGTTTTTTTGCTAACTACTGGAGGTTTCTGGCAGCTCCTTCCCCCCCGTGTCTGCCACTGATACATTTCCCTGCAAAAAACATCCAAATCAGGCTTCTTCAAAACATAAACCAAACACCTGATGAATTAGCTGTGATGACTGGGTTTGTGCCTTTGTTCTAACATCCTCTGACTGAAACTCTGTTGGAAAGTACTCAGTGCAAAAAGCTTTGGCCGGGTACCTTTTATGTGTTCCTCCTTCCTACCCATCTCAGGCACTTGGAGCACAGCTACACACACCACCTCACGCTGCTGCCTGAGTTCTACGAAGGCATTAGAACAGCTGCCTCTGTTCTTACCGTTACCAGTGGTGTCATGTCATTGTCAGTGAGGAATATTTGACACATCAACAGGCTGATGCAGGATGGGTGTGCATTGGAGTCGTGTGCAGAGCAAGCCTGAGAACAAGCCACCTTCCTCTTCACTTGCTCTCATTCAACACACACCGGGGCAGGAAACTTCACAATGTGCAGGCTCTGAGGTGCCTTTTCAGAATCCTGTCCTCTGTGCTTTTAAGGTATTTATCTGGGCCAAAAAAACATACAAAAGCTTGTAAAAATGAAACTGAGAAATTCTGAGAATCCTTCTCCACTTAAGATGGAACAAAATTAAGCAAATAGAGGGCTTTTAGGCATTTCTGTTGGGCTTTTGTGGCTCGCTGTGCTCCTGGAGCAGTTACACAATGCCTCACTGTGTGTTTCTGTGCCTCCCACGTTTCTTTACTTCCTTGAATTGACTTCTCTTTGGTTTACTTCTTGCTTGGGTCCCTCAAGGATCTGGATTTATATCTTAATCTTCTGTTCTACTCTGTTCTTCAAATTACTCGTTCTCTGTTCAGCTGCACCCTACAATCCCACTGCTGCTCAGGCTGACCCCCAGGCCACTCCTTTGTCATTGCTCATCTCCTGCTCTCCTACCCGGGGCTGACTCTCAGATAACACCCACTGTCCTTTCCCTGACCTGAGTTTGTAACCTCTTAATCAGCTATGACTCCTCTTTCTCCATGTCTTTGCACAACCAGGCATTAGCTAATTCCCGCCCTTATTCTGGAACATCATCTCTCAAAAATTCTTCCTCCTAAACTTCATTGCCAAAATGACCCACAGTGAGTTATTTTTTTGCCTCATTCCCATGTGAACCTCGGCCATACCACCTCTCCTCTTTCAGTACATCCAAATGCAGCTGCAAAATCACTTTGGGTTTGTGCCCTTCTCTATTGTGGCTTCTCTACTTCCTCAAAAGAGCCAGCAAGATTCAGCTTGCTGATTCTGCCTTACCTTTTCTTTCCTGACTTGCAAATACGACAAAATAAAGTAACTGAAAAGGAGATTTCTAACCCATGCCTGCACACACACGTTCACAATCCCCGCTCTTAGCAAGCAAGGTTGCTCGTGGGCAGGACTGACCACCATCCTCCTGTGACACTGGTGTTCCTGTTATGTTCCAACAGAGCTGTGGGGTGGAAATATTTAGAGGCAAAGAAAACTTTCTTAGCTTTGTCAGGAAACCAGCACCCAGGGGTGCCATCAGTCAGCCTGGGTTGCCTTGCAGGGAAACCCCAGCACAGGGAGAGCTCTGGCCTGTGCTTCTCCCTCTGTGAGGACAGGCAAAGCACTTCCCACCTCCTTGTGACTAGGCCTGTGCAAGTGATAAAAACCCCTTTCAGTGCACTGGTCATTTCTCATACTTCCAAAGGCAGTTTAGGCAAGATCCTCCTTCTGAGGCTTGTAAGACTGGGGAATAGACGGGCTGGAGAGGATCTGATTGATCAAGACATGAGAATCAGCGTAACAGACAAAAGGGCTCCAAGATTAGGTTACCGTATACCCTCAGAAACACAGCAAATGTTTCCATTTCATTGGGTATTTCATGCCTTTTACATCTTGTCAGATCAGCTCCTGGGCTGACACAGGGGCCAGCAGCCAGAAATTAAAGTTTACATGGTTTAAAATGTATTTCTCGTTTACCTGCCTACAAGCAACCCTGCAAGCTCCTTGGGGCAGGCTGCAAGGATTGGGAAAATGAGGTTTAAAATTACCAGAACCGAGACATTTCCAAAATCATGTAATGAAGTGTATTCCATAGGTGCTTGTGGTGGAGAACATTAACCCCTGCTGTCAGTTCTTTCCAAAGCATCAGCCTTCTCTGCTGGGCACGATGCTGCACTCTTATGGCCTTCAAGTTCCCTGGCCAGACTCCTCGCTGGCAGTGTGGCAATGCTGTGGGTGCTCCTCCCTGTTCCTCAGGGCTCGTGGGTCGTGGATTGAGGTCCTTGACCTCTTGGTGTTGTGTCCAACATCCCATGACAATAAAACACCGTCACAAAGAACAGTGGCAGAAGATGAGGTAACGGTCCTGAGCACGTCCGGAAGGAAGGTTTTCCTGTTTGTGCGTGAAGTGTATTGGAAACTGCAACATGTGAGCAGGGAAAAATGACGTGGGGCAAATGCTGCAGACACTGCTGGGCTGGGGAAAACGCTGCAGACACAGACACTGCTGGGCCGGGGCAAACCAGAGACTGCAGCGTTCCCTGGAGCAGCACCCACCCTGTTGCATGTGGCTTCTGCCTCTGTGACTGGGAGGGATTGACCAGAACCTGCTCTTATGGGGAAATCCTCACACATAGCAGAAGCAGAGGGAGGCCAGAGATCAGAGGGAACTGAAGACACCTCGCTTGGGGGGTTGCTCACGGGTGATTTATGGCATCTGTGCCCTGTGGGGGGCTTGCAGGAGGCTTCTGTTCCTGCAGCACTGCCCAGGGGCTGTGTGGGCAAAGGCAGGGATGTACAGGGGGGTGGGCTGGGCAGGCAATCAGGAGTCAGAGAAATTAAAGAATGAATTAGCAGTACAGAAGAGTTTGTTGGACTGTTATCCTTTCTTCTTTTCCATGTAAAAATAGCAAACAATGAGGAGAAATCATGATATCTACTGAAGAAGGGATGCAATATGGCTCCATAAATGGAGGGGAGAGCACAGCCAACATAGAACATGGAAGCTGTGGGACGTGCATTAGCCATGAAAGGATACCTAATAGAGGTTATTTATGTGTGAAATGAGCTCTGGCAGAGCTCACAGGAGAGAAAATCAGAGGATTAAAAATGCATCTGGAAAATAAATGATAGAAGAATTAAGATGTGACAGAGGAGAGGACGAAGATGCTGTACAGAAACCTCAGGGACTGCAGGTGCATCTTAAGAAGAGGAGTCACCTACAGAAACATAATCACAAGGAAGACATGGCATTAACCCTGATCATGAGCAGACTGTGCATTTACAGTTTTCCAGGAAAAGTTATTTTCAGGAAAGTTATTTTCTGTCTAGGACAGCGATGATGCTCAAGCTGTACGACGTGAGTTACCCTGCCACACCGCAACACCAGGCTGCCAGTCCCCTCAGCAGCTTGCAGGAGGTTTGCACCTTGCTGCACGTGCACAATGTGTAACTAATCAGCTGTCCTACCATACACAGGACACCATGCTGGCTGGAACAACTGTAAGGCACTGGTTGCTGAGTTAATATTATTTAACACTGAGAAGATAACTTCCAGTCAAATGTTCCAGACATAAGCCTGGAAAATGCATCTTTCACTAGAATAGAGCTGGGGCCTGATCCTGCTGCAGCCAGTAACACATCCCCCATTTGGTTCTTGCTGTGGCATGAGCATCCCAAGGGTATATTCATTTTATTTCCACCAGCAGAACAATGTCTGTTTCATATAACATTAAAAATAAAGCTGCCAGAAAGTGAGCTGATTAGAAGAGGCAAAGATAAACAGCCGCCATCAGATCCAAACGAAGGCCATGGAAACAACAACTCATGTTTTCTTTCCCTCCCTTTCTGCTGCCTGGCTGCCAGCAGCTTCTGAGGCAATCACAGGCACTGCGAACACCACGGCTGCTCCAAGAGCAGCTGAGCACATCTACATGCAGCTAAAGCCTGGCAAAGCAGGCTGTGCCCTACAAAAGGTGGTGCTGAAACCAAAGTGGGTTTCCTTGTGGCTTTGTGGACTCTACAGCCAGAAACAAGGAGATGGTGATCCGTTCCACCTCATCCCAGTTCCTTGTCCTCCGGTACAGACAAATGCCTCAAGGAGAACCAGGGCTGTTGTGAAACACAACAGCAAAGGTCTCTGTTGTCTTACGTGTATTTCTGAGATGGTTCTGCAAAGGCAGAGCTCCCTGTGTTGGTCTGCTAAGCTCCATGAACACCACTGTCACAGGCTTTCAGTCCTCCAGGACTGGTTCGGAGTGCTGTCTGCTCTATGAGGTTCCTGATTATTATGGCTGGAAATAAAAAAACCCCAGAAAGGATGTTTCAAAGCACCCAGCTTTCCCCAATTCTGCTCCCATTAACGTTGCTGAGGAGACGCCCAGTGTCAAAGCCCCAGACAGTGTCCCAAGGACGCAACTGAGTTGCTCCAGCCTCGATGCTCTGGTACACGGCAGCACAGGGGCTGGGAACAGAGCAAAACAAGGCTTCTTAAAAGAAAGGGAGTGGTGGGGAAACGCTGCAGATACACAAATAGCAATATGCAGCCAACCTCAGATTAAAACAAAAAGCCTGAATAGCAACCCAGCACATTTTTGGTGAGGTGCAGTTGGAGATGTCCAGCTCTGTTCTGGCCTGAGAGCTTGTCACACTCCCTAAAGAGTCCAGTGAAACAAAGCACGCAGCCAAATGGGTGTTTAATTAGCAAGCAGCCATCAGCTTCCTATGCTCCCTCCAGTAAGGCCAAACCCCAGCAACGCTGCCCTGCAACATTGGGACAAAGAGGAAGATGGTATTGAGCTGCAAAGCTGCTCTACTTGGTTTTGTACCCCATCAAAATACGAACAAGAAATACCTGTGTCCATTCTGTGTGCAGAGAGCAGCTGGTGTCCCAGCACTTCAGGTGTCACACTGCCCCACGGGAAACAACATCTGAATGGCTTCCCCTTGACAGGGTGTATCGGTGAGCTCGTGTTTATAGCCGGGACAAGCACACCCACGGTAATTAGCAGCTTTCTCCAACTGAAAAAGCAGCAGCATTTCGGACAGACCATGATACTGGTGAACGTGGCAGATGCATTTTAGCAGCAGTATAACACAAACAAAAAGTCTGCTTGAAAGAAAGAGGTTGTTGAGAGGGTCTGTGTGAGGAGCTCACAACTTCAGAGGAAGTTTTGAGGACACAAAATGCATCTCTATTTTCAAATGCACTGGGAAACGATTCAGAACACCCAATTCCCAAGAAATATTTACAACATTGTTAAAGATTAAGGGGTTTTTTTGAAAACAAGCCATGTAGAAATAAGTCTTTGGGACAGGAACTGTGCTGCAACAAAAACTAACATTAGCATTGGTGTTTCTTAGGTTTAGCCCTTCAAACTACAGCAGCAGCAGCACATTTCCCACCTTTCTTCTTGGTTCAGCTAATGACATGTCATGGAGATCTTGCAGAATAATTTTCAGCTATTTATTAACTCTCTGGATCAACAAACTGCAGTCAAATTGACATCAAAGGTCTGACAGACAGCCTTATACATAAGTACACCTTTCTTTCATAGGCACGTCTCTAGATTATGAAAGAAGCTGCCAAATAAAGCTCGGGGGGAGTTCTTCAACCAAAATGAACCACAAATCTAATGTTAAGGAATCTGAGGTGTCAGATGGCATTCTTCCCACTCTAATGTTAGCTTGAATCTGTGGAAAGCTGTGGAGAATTGGAAGTGGTGCTACAGGCCAAGCAAACCAGGCTGATTTAAACATCTTTTAAACTGAAGCCATTAGATGAGGTGTGTCAGAACACAAGTGTTCTTCTTCAAAACCTCTAGACCATTTCTTCTCCCCAGATCACCTTGGAGAAAGAAAGGTGAATGTAAGGAACGTCTCAGTGCCGCTGAGATGCTGTCTCAGGCAGGTGGGCTTTCTGCTGCCCCCCATCAATCTTCATCCACAAAAAGGTGTTTCTATGAACACCCCCCGAGCTGTCCACCTGATCAGAGACAGTGCAGATGGGGCCTGGCCTTTAACAAAACGCTGTCCTTCTCTAGGAAGAGACCTGTAGGTCATGTAACAGCGAGACTGAGGCAATACAGTGATTTGGGCAATGCAAAATGCAGCTTTTGTTTATTCCATCCCGTGGATCTGAGAAATAACTTTGCACAATATATAACCAGTGTGTAAAACAGTAATCTGGAGGACTTTTTTCTATTAAAGCAGAGTGCAAGAGGAATTCTGACAGAGATATAACCAGGAGACCCTCTCACCTGCATCTGCAGATGAAGGTACATCCCAGCCCAAAGGCCTATTGAGCACCGAGTGGGTACTTGAAGCTTTGGAAGACCATGCAATATAAAGTTTTGCCATGGTGTGCGTGCTGATGTGCACTTCTGAGAGCCAGGAGCATCATCATAGATCCTTTGTTTCATTTTCAGTAACAATCTTTGAGAGACTTCACTCAGGTTCAGAAGAAACACAAATACACCACCTCGAGCCTCCATAAGGTGTGAAGGGGAAACCTGCTCTCTGCCCTTGCCCTTGGAGAGCACTTTTGCATTAGATGGCAGCGGGGTCTGGAAGACAATTGCCTGGCCCTGTTTGGTGAGCATTTGATCGCTTGCAGCTTGGAAAGATGAGCAAAAAAATGTTCCTTTCCAGCATTCAATTAGGAGAGCTGATCCCCAAAGTGCTGAGGCTGTTTGGTGGGACCGGTTACTGCTGCCTTGCGCACAGCTCTGAGTTTGCTGCTCTAATGAGCCCTTCTCCGCATCCTTCGTGATTGTCACTCATCTGGGTGAAAATGACTTGGCCTGACAAATCCTGTTAAGCCTCGGAAACTAAATGAGATCTGAAACTGCCTGAGTACACATCCGTAGCCCCACAGAGCGCTCTGATCCGCAGCATCAGCTAAGCAAGCTTGGAGGGGAGCCAAGAAACCTCGAGCTATCAAACAGGATCGCCAGAGGCAATTAACTGGGCCCGAGAAAAACAGGTGTTCCCCACTCTGTAGGATCACGCCCGAGACACAGAGGATAAAAGCGATTAGCAAGGATACAAGCTAATTACTTGGAGGCATGCGGGGCAGAGGCAAGGCCATCCCAGCCATGCTGCATGGCAGGGGTACGGGGGGATCTGCCAGGGAATAGGGGGAGAGCCAGCACCTTTGTAGAGGTAAATAGCGAGGGCATCAAAGAAGACACTCAAAGGAAAACACAGGAGGAAGCTGAAATCCAGAGGTCTGGTTTTAAAGCTGCACAATAAAAACTGACCAGTGAATGTTGTAAGTTGATAAAGAGCACAAATGCCCCGAGAACAGAGCAATTCACTTTCAGGTCCAGACCAAGATCAACAGCAACTGTAACATGCTCATGGCAACCCCAGGGACAACCCATCAGGAGGCTGGTAGAGAATGCAATGACCAGACTCAGTAAGATGCCTGAAACCTTCAGGACTTGCCTAGTTCCAGCTGTCTGTACCACAGTCCCTCCTGGCAGCCTCAGAGCAGCCCAGGGGGCAGGTTACGCTGGAAGAACAACGATTTTGAATGGAAACCTCCTCTGTCTCAGTGCTCTCCTCTGTTTGATACCTCCTAGAGCCTTTGGAATATTTGAAAGCCGCCCTGCTCCTGCTGCTGCTCCTGCTGGGCTCACAGGGTGAGAATTCCCAGCCACAGAGATTCCCCATCGCTTCCCCCCTACAACTCCCACTGCCCTGTCCTGGCTGCCAGATTTAATCTGCTCCTATTTGGGAACTACCCTGCCTGTAGCTCATTTCCATTTCTGTTGAGTTAAAAACCCAGACTTTTAAGAGTGTTGTGCAGTGTTACTGGGTTAAAGAGTCAAAAGAGCGTGGAGGGGGGCTGGGGCCCAGCGAGTGTGAGGAGGTTGCACAGCTGCGGGACGCTGCTGTCCACACACAGAACTCAAAGGCAGCTTTAAAGGTCATGCAAAGGAACAGCGACATGGTCTTCCTCTGCAGCTCCAGCATGTGATCCTCATGTGGTTTCAGTGGTTTGATGTAGGGAGTGAAGACAAGTCAGCATTTAAAGCAAATGAGAATCACGAACCAGAGCGTCACGTCAGAAGCACCAACTGCCAGCAAACTGTCCCACTGCAGTGGCTGTGGAAGAGCCTCACTCTGCGAGAAAAGCAACCACCATCTCACCAATCTGGGGGCATCTGGGTTTTTTTTAAACCATAATAGCTCCACAGACTGAAGTTTGCATTATGTGCTACAGAGGCACCCATGTACTTTATCCCTACAGAGTGCACCTCTCACTTCACTCACTTCCCTTAACAATCCCCCATAGCTCAGCGCTGCAGACGGGGTTCTCTGGCAGGACCTAGATGTCCTTGTGCTCCAGCTCTGTCTGCAGCAGATCCCTGTTACCACACAGACACCCCGGAGCGACATACACTTTCAAAGCTGCCTGAGCTCTGCAGCCCTCAAGAGCAGAAGCTGCTCTCCAGCTCCTAGCGGTTCACAGCCTGAGACACAACACTTTTCCATACCACATCCCATATTTACACACCAAACTACATGCTCTGCTCCCATCACAGACATTTCGAGACATGAATGCAGAGGCTGTAGCGCAGCGTTAGCCCTAACAGTGACCTGCCCTGCTTCACCCTCGTCTAACCCAGCTTCCTCCTCAGCACAGGATCACACACAGTCACGGAACGGTGGGGCTTGGAAGGGGCCAGGGTGAGTCACTGCTGACTCACGTGCCTGAGTCAGGTGTTTTACTGCAGTTTCATCCCTAGGAAATGCATCTGGCTGAATATGGCTCTTGCATACCCAGGATTGATCCCAGTGCAAGAGCAAGCCACGTTTGACGCAATACAGCGTGAACTTGTAATAGTTACCACGTGCTATCTCTGCATTTCTTAGCTTTGACTGGATTTAGGGGCATTTTGTGTTCCATACTGAAGAGTACACATTGAATGTGATGGTTATAGTGAAACAACACACATCTGTTTGAATAGCAACTGCATCTTTCCTTATCATCCCTACAAGAAAAGGAGGAACACCTGACGAGGCTGTTTCTTCAGCTGCTGATAGTAGTCACCAGATGCTCCTACACGGTTCATTCGTTGCTCAAACACCAGTTGCACACCAGTAAGCACAGCCTCTAACATCGAGTTTTTCTCAAGGACACCTTCACTTTCTCACTTGTAGCAGCACAAATCTTTCTTTCCCCAGAACTTGATTTTAGCCCGGGGTAAGTTTTAAGATGCTAGAGAGCCAATTTCATGTAGTTCACAAGAACAGAGCTATGTGACCATGTTTGACAACAGCCAGATTGTATCAGGCAAACAAAAACATGCACAAAAAGTTAACAGAATTCCCCTTTGTCTGCATAACCACAAACTAACTTGGAAAAACAGAAATGGCAATATCCCCGAACCAGCCTCTCTATCTCCTGCAAAAAGAAACCCTCCAGGAATAATGCAAGCCAGAGCCCTGCTGCACTGTTCCTCACCACAGCTGGTGGCACAGAACAATTGGGCAGAGCTGGAAGAAGGCAGAGGGGTAAAGAAGGTGATATGAAAATTGCAGCAGCACATGGCTTCTTTCTGTTTGCTCAGAAGTGAGTAGGCTGTTCTACACAGAGTATATTAAAGCAATCAAAAGGATGCTTTCGCTCAGCAGTTGAGGTTACTGATACGATACAGACCTTATTCACCCAGATGCTGTGCCAGCACCATCAGCTGTGTGTGAATTCAGTAGGGTAACAAGAGCAGGGTAGGAAGCTGACCCACCAGATGCAGTCACTGGTCAGAAGTCGGCACCACAGCGTGCCTGGCTGGAATCCTAGAGCAAGAAGTACTTGCCATCTCTCCCTGTGGGCAACTGCTCTTGCTTTGTGTGACTCTGCTCTTCCTTCCAGCCCTTATGGGCTCCAGTGCACACTCAGTAGCTTCAGGGACATCACTACATCTCCCCAGAAAATCCCTGTAAGCAGCACACTCAAGGTGCCGGCCAGTTCTAATTGTACTTATATTTAAGCAAGACTTTCCTGGCTAATTGGAAATGGTGAAGTTGTAAGGATAACCTTTAACACTGGGCACGTATAAAATGCTCCTCTAATGCTGCTGTGGTTGCCTCTGCACTTTGTCTCACACAGCAACTCCAAACACACGCAATAAACCTAAACACAGTGTGTGTAAGCCCAGCTACGCTGGATGCAGAGCATCAGCCAGGCCAAACAGTCAGTAGGCAGCAATCCTACAGCAGGAGTGAGGGAAATCTGACAGGGTCCAGTCAGGCAGGTGGTTCATTCATTGTTCTTCCAGCAATAAATCTGAAGAGAAGCCAAAGCGAGCTCCCACTGGTCTCTTTTCCAGCACTCCTGTTTTGAGCAAGCAGCGCTCCTCCTGCAAGGAGAAGCCTCACTCCACACACACGGCCAGCGTGCTTCACGCCACACGAACCCATTGTTGCCGCCTGGGTCCTTGGGCCCCCTCTAACACGGCTGCGGCTGCAAGCGAAGGGCAAGAGCCGCGGCAAGACAGGAAACCTCCAGCGGATCCACCCTTCCTTCCTTCCTCTGCTCCCCGGCCAAGGCACACACCCCAGGCCAGGGCAGCTCACTCAGCACCCAGAAAGCTGAAACAAGCATTCTGCAGCTAAATTTAGAGGTTCTCACACCACACAGCCGTGCGGCTGAATCTCGGAAAGGCTGCCCTGGTTCTAAGTCAAAACATGAGGCAGCACAGGGCAGGAAAAGCACCTACCAAAGACTGCTCCTTCCCACAGCAGTCACCTAGCTCTGGACTTTACCTTGACCTTAAGGGAAGTGAAGGGGTCTGAACTTACACAAGCCTTGTTTGGACCGGTGCAGCCTTGTTAGTTAGTTGTTTGGCTCTTTGCAAAGGATAAGCAGCCTCTGACACCACCAAACTGCCACCCGAACCTTTCAACATACTGACAGCTTGAAACAGGAAAGCTGACCTGGCAAAGCTGACAGCTCTCAGGACCACTTCTGCTGCCCCACTGGAGCAGGGAGAGCTTTCCCTGACAAGAGCCCAGATCCACACTTTTAGCTTTGTGCTCTTTTGGCTATTTTTTTCCATTACAAAGATGAACAAAAAGGCAGCACAACCCCCCTGCAGAGCGTTACCTCTAGCAAGCAAACTTCCTCAGCATCGCTAACTCTGGCCAAGATTTGTTCTCCACAATTAATGTTGCAGGGGGTTTTTTTTAACTACAAAAAGCAAACCTTCCCAGGAGCTGCTCCTGCGTGGCCCTGGCAGGGTACGCAGCTCAGCTGGGGTATCTTGCTATCAACAGACCCAGTTCAGACAGGACTGACTTGTCAGGGGCTTTTATTCCCAGCCACCTTCCTTCACACCCTGCTAGGCTGAGCAGCATTTACACAAAGTGCCTAGAAAGTGTTTGTTCTTTCTTCCAGCAATAAAAAACCTAAACCCCACAACCCTAAACCAACCCCCCACGGAACACAAAACCCCCCTGGCTGCATTGTATGGCAGAGTAGGCAGTTCTAGGCCAGGAGACTGAATGGAATCATTAAATACAGCTCAATGCTCTTTAACCCAGTGGGGCTGTTGGCAGCAAAGGGAACATGAGGTTCTGCATGCATGGCAAATTGGCAGCAGTTTTCAGTCCCACTCTTTAAGATTTCTCTTTGCTTTACAATGGTATCGTTTAGGATCTATTTTTATTCAAATCCCTGATGAGAGAGGTTCAGGTCTACAAAGACCAACTCGAAATTCTTTAGCTCAGCAGGAGTATCACAGGCAAAAGTAAACAAGCTAGGAGGGTGTATTTTTCTTGGCTATTTACTGCACTGCTATTAGTATTTAGAGGCAGACTGAAAAGTCACATCTTTTTCCTATAACAGCCAGGCTGATTTGCTACATAATCCAAAAAGCAAATCTCTCTTGAGTTGCCACATTCAGGCATCCTCCAGACTCCCAACATCTGACAGACACGGACAAAGACACGATCAGGCAGAACAACAGCAGCTCTGCTCCAATATCTGGAGCAGTGGGAGAGGAAGGTAACACAAGCCAGGCTTTTTCCCCCATTTCTCCCCTGTCCAGCCTAAGCAGCAGCTGAAGTGGGATGAACTGTGCCAGCAGCGTAGCAGGACACTGTGAGGGGTGATGCTTTGCTGCCAGCCTACCCTTGGCCCCGCAACACGCAGCTGATGCTGTGCCATCCTTCTGGGGAGGACAGAGTCGGGGCAGGATGGGGACACAGGACACGGCCAGCTCCTCCCCGTGCTACCAGCCACCTGCCCCTGGCTAGGAGCAGTGGCCAGCACGCGGTGCTGGGCAGCTTGCCAGGGGAGCACACAGCAGCAATGGATGCATCAGCCTGACATCACTTCATTTTCTGATGCTGACGGGCATTTTGGCTGCCTGGCAGCCACAGCCACTGCAGGTCTTTTGGCAGTAGAGGCAGCACACGCTGGAAGTTCTTCTGGGCCTGCCCTGGGGAGTGAGGAGCCCTGCAGCACATTCAGTGGCTCAGCGATGCAGGAGGTCTCTCCTGAGCTGTTGCCATTTGCCCCTGAGTGGATCCCTGCAGAAGAGTGGCCTGAAGAACCTTCTGGAGTACTTCACAAACAATTTTAATGAGAAATTATTTCTACAGCCAGTAGGGTGAAACTGTGGGAAACAGCTAGAGAAGCCACAGAAGCCTAAGGCCTTCCAATTACAGGAAACTAGAGGACAGAGGATAATTTCTCCATTCCTACCACTACCAAAGGCACAATTCTTCCATCGGCAGATGAACCTCTCAGAGCACCACAGGAATTACTGTTCTCATCTCTATCAAACCCAGAGTCTACTCACATCATCTTTTTTTATTAGAGGGAATAGCAGTATTTTATTTCCTTGCATTTCTCTCATCTTTTTAGCCTCACACCAGTTGTCAGTCACACTGGTGTCTGCAGCTTGAAGCAGCACAGGTCTCCTCCTCACACCCATGTCAGCCCTGGCAGGAAGGCATCCCCTCAATACAATACAATCACCAGAGCAAAAACTAATCTAGCACTGGAGGACTCAGTGGCCACAGACTCAGTTGTTCCCTGACAAAAGCTGCAGCTTCAAGCTCAGCAGCTCGTCAGCCCTTCCAGCGCACGCTGCTCGCGGCTCTGCTGAGCCTCACGGATTCTTGAGCAAGAGAGTGCTGTCTTCAATAATTCAACTTCAGTAATCTGCCAGTCTGATTAAAAAACATTGAAAACCATTTTATACAGCTGTCTGAAAGACATTAGCAGCTGTCTGTCCTCATTGCAGAAAGAATGAGGTTTGCATATCGGATCCCAGACCCAAATCTAGAATCTTGGGCTTTAGGTATAAATAACAACAACAAATGAAAGACAAAAGGAGGAGAGGGCTGGTAACAGCAGCAATATCTATCATGCAGTATTTTGATCCCTCATGATTAGGAAGACATGTGAAAGAAGTGGAGTGTCCTTGGTTTGGAACCAAGGGCTGTGGTGCTGCCGCCTTCGCAGCGTTCCCAGAAACTGCCAGCGCTGCTCCATCGTCCCTAGAAGCAGAACTCACAGAACTGCAGCTGTGTCACATGCTTTGCAAATTTAAGGAAAACCTTAAGCCAGCTTCAGCAGCATTACACCAGACACCAGCCTGCCTCTTAACCAGACCCCAGCTGCAGGCCAGCGTGTGTCTGCTTCCATGACACGTCAGATTAGCTCAGAGAATGACCTCCCAGCCTTAGGTTGAGGGGCTGCAGCCCAAGACAACTGCCAAGCAACCACAGAACAGGAACACCATGAAACAAGTAGCAAAGAAAACTTGTAGAAATACTGATAAAAATTAAAATGCAAAACCTAGTGAGACAAGACCTGCTCCCCTGGTGCTTGGGAACGCGTTGGGCACCGTGGGTTGGATCACCTGGCGTCACCCAGTCAGAGCTGCACGTAAGTCAGGTTTCTGCTGCACAGCGCTCTCAAGAGACACTGCATGTATCTGTCTGGCTATGCATACAAAGCAGCAGCTCTGATTGATGATGTGCAGCTCCCTGGTGACTGACAAGTCACCAGAATACAGTAGATCTCGCGTGGGTGCAATCTGAACAAAGAACCTGTAAACATTCGTAATACGCAAACCGTATGCATCCACCCAGAATCTGCCTTCTCTACAATCAAACTCCTTCCTGCTTTCCATCGAAGGAAGACTGACACCAGCAGAAATAATAAATCATATTCCTGCCCCATGCTGAGGAAAAACCACTGTGTGACTTAAACATCCCCAGAGTAGGCCCCTGTTATACCAACTCCAGTTTAGTTCCAAAGTCAGATCATGGTCAGTTGAAAAAATACTGTGCTGCGTCAGCTTATCTCAGGAAAAATGTGAGTCTGAGGAGCTGCTTTAAGCATGAGCTTCATTTTGATTTGGTTTTTTTTTGTATTTGATAGAGAAAATAGTTCTTACAATGGCAAACATTCAGACACCATGCATATACATTCCTAAAAATCAAATGCACAGGAAAAAACACCAACCCTCTTCTTGCCTCACTGAGGAGGTAAGATGTGAGCGCTCACACGAGCGGTTCTGAACGACAGCATCTGACAGGTGACATCAAACTGAAAGGCTGGATTGTCATTTAGTGAACAAACGAGGGAAAAAACAACAGCATGCCGTGCAAACCAGAAACAAAAATCACTAAAAACTTTGCTAGGATTGAATGTATGGGAAAGGATATCCTGAAATGATCACAGCACTGTGCTGGAAGAAACTTTCTTCTCTACAGGTAGCCAAAACCAAAAAATAACATTAAAAACTTCAGGCTACACGGAAAGAGAGAACCAGTTCCAACCTAAGGCTGCTCAGCCAATAGGAAATGGTGCATGAGACCATAACAAGGATTTTGCTTTTCATTCCAGCACCCTCACATTTAATTTTGATCGATTTTTGATTTGAAAATCAGATGCCTCAAATATTTTTAGTGCTTCCTAGATGAAACTTGGTTTTGAAAATACAAACCAAAATGCTTTCAATCACTTTTCCCCTGTCCTCCCCCATCCTACACAAACCACACGCAGATTCAGCTCAGATGGTGAAGCAGCTGTGGTACCTTTATTCACCTCTGCATTCTAAACAGAGGTTAAAAGAAGAACCTTTCTCACAGCAGCATGTCTGCAGCTGGGCTAAAACTTCACCCATTACGACTAGCACTTGCAGTTATTCCCACGTGTGAACTACTCCCGTGGGCTGTGCAGGTGTTTGGGTGTGAACCAAACATCAACCCCAGGAGCCAAATCAGTAATCCTCGTTCCACACCACGCTGAGGCACTCCTGGAAGAGCCTAAAGCAGTCAGTGGCATTGGAAATGCTGCACGTACAGGGATTCCAGCGTTTGCAGCTGGATGTGAAAGGCAATGTTACTGAAAGAAAAGTGCATTAAACCCTCTGAAATGCCCACCACTGGATCCTCTCACCTCCACACACGGTCTCTTACCAGGCACACTGCCCTCCCTCACTGCTTATCCATTTACACAAGCAAGCACCATTTTCTGGTAAACTATCATTTCCTTTCTCCACACCATTTACAAGGGATTATTGTTAGCTCCAAGCAGTTTAGCACCTTCATAATTAGGGGAAAAGCCTCAAATTGAGGAGTGAGGATTATGACAAACAGGTGCCCTTAAAAGGCAAGGATCTGAGAAAAGGATCTGAGAAAGATGGGGACTGCAGGAGCCCGCTGCTGACCTGGGAGAGGCCCACAGCTGGGGAAGCCCTTTGAACACCAGGGTGATGAAAAGCCAAGTGATACCTTTGTGGACCTAAAACTGCCTTTAGTCCATGTCCAGTGAGACAGGATCCTGAGCTGGTGTGAATGTCAGCTCCCGGGCCGTATTGTGGTTCCGATCCCTCCCAGTGTTTTTAGTTTGGTCATTAGTTTTGTGTGATTAAAAATTGATGTGCAGGCTCCTTAACAATCAGGGCCACCTCATCTTTTGGCGTTCCTGTACTCTAGGCCAAACCACCTCCACCTCCTCCTCCTCCTCCTCTTGTACCTTTCTGTTGTTTTCCTACAGAAGCAGCACTTTGTTGCCAGCAGCCTCCTCCTGTCTGGAACAGTCACGCTCACATCTCAGATTCAACACAGCTCCCGCTGCCGTGGGAAGCACGGAGCATCCAGGGTCAGCTGCAATTAAAGCATTCTCAGTGTTAATTGGCAGGACAGCTGTAATGGCAAGTACTTTGCTATTTATCCACTCCATGCAAGTGTAAATCAGCCTTTTATTTTTATTTTTTTTTTTTTTTTAGGAAAATGAGCTCCTTTTGCAGCATCATTCACTGCTTGAACAGTCACCAGCACGGCATGAAAAAACACTCTGTTCAGTGACACTACCTGCAGTCCCATGCAGCCAATTTACTGGTGATACAAGCTACAGAAATTCACCATCCCCACCACACAGGAGAGGAGCTGGTGGATCCAGGATCCTTCAAGGTGCCAGGAAAGATCCAGCTGCCCAGGAGCTGTGAAAGGACCCAAGAGACACCCAACTGCCTCCATGGCTTGGAGGGGGCCTACAACAAAAGCCTCTCCCCGAGCAGCCACCACCCTGAAAAGCTGGTGCAACTAGACAGGGAAGACTGCTAAGGAGAGAGCCTGAGTTTGGGGTAAAAAGGGAACACGGGCAGCTTGGAATAAAGATTATCATTGGTACAATAAGGCAGAGAGGCCGAGTGCTCACGGATCCTCTCTCCCTCCCCTCATTTGCATTTTCCGACGCCAGCTCGCTGATACAACATGGGAACGCTTTGACCAAGCCGTGTATCTGCAGGTTTCTATGGTGATCAGCACATAAATTGCCTGCCCAGCCGTGTGTGAAAGAAACCATCCGTTTCAGAAACTGCAAATGCGATGCAAGGGGAAAAGCGCTGCCGGAGGCTCGCACCGCACTGCGCGGCACACAGGCTGGGGCTCACCGGCCCCACTGCAGGCTGCTGTCCTGCTGCTGGAGGAGCCTGGGCTCGCTGCGCTTAGCAGGCAGCTCAGAGGAGGACAGAAAGCCCTACCTGAAATAATCCTGATTACCACTAAGTATTGCACTACGGAACATCACCTAAAAGTATCCAGACACACGAGATACACGCAAAACCTTTCTGTCTGAGATAGTGATTTGTACAGTGACCCTTGATAAAGCTGCAGGTGGATAAAAAGGTGGTGATGACACGTGGCTGGTGGGTGTGTTGCTCCCCTAGCTGTGCCTGCCAGAGGGGGAGCTTGGGGGAAAGCCTCCGGGCTCCGGCTGGTTTTGGAGGCAGACACCAGCAGGTGGGACAGGAGCTTGGGCTTTTTTGTCTCTTTCACACTTCTCCTGGAAAAGGTGCCTGGAAACTGTTTGCCACCTACTCTAATACAGATAGAAGCTCAACACACACCCAGCAGAAAGGCTGCCAAGCTTTTCCATCTTTTAAGGGCAGAAATGTGGAGGCTTTTTCCCGTTCCTTAGGGAACCTTCACCTAGAGATGGAAGAAAATGGCAAATGAGGATCTTGTACTACAAAATGTGATGGGGAAGATTTAAAAGGCCTCAGAAACGATGCTAAAACTAATCCTGACACAGTGAGATTACCGTCATCGTTGCTGTCAAGAGAAGGAAGCACAGGACAGAAACAGTTGTTAGGAGATCTGAAGCCAATAAGGAGTGACCTGGAGACACAGTGACATTGCTGCACTGAAGCCTGTGGTTTCTTTAATGGAGTGCATAGGTCTGAGATTCTGCTGGTCTCTTTAATTGAACAAATCACTCAAAGCTAGAGCAGAGGAGGCTGGCTTGTGCTGGCATCTTCGTTCCCTTGAATACCTGTCCTGGTCTTAATCCCAGAACAAGTATGTTTGGAAAAGTCAACTGTGGTCAAATCCAGTCAAAGTAAACACCAGGAATAAACCACCAATGGAAATTCCTTTCAAGCCTGAGGGAGTCCCTCCACTGGTTTCCCATCAGCACATCAACTCCAGCTCCATCGCAAACCAAATGATGACCTAGGTACGAGCATCCTCTTTGCAGCTCATCTGTAAACAGCAGATCTATGCGTTTCTTTAGCGTTACGTTCCAAGCGATTCAGTAAACACAAACCTTTCCACAGATAAAGGAAAGCCAGCAGTGTGCCAAATGCTTTTAATCAGAAAGCTTAAACTCTGAGTATTAATCAGTGCTTGTTGCTCAAAATTAGATGCAGCAAGTCCTGTTGCTGCTGCAGGGAGCTCAAGGACTGTGTGTCCCACACCCCACGCCGAGCGAGCGCGTTGCACCTCATCAGCATGGTTGTGTTTTCAAATCAAGGCAGAGCTTCTGTCACGTGGCACATGCTCTGTGCCCAGGGAAGTCAGCAGCGACTGGAACAACCCATGACTGGAAATTTACATTACTTAGAACCTCTGTGCAATCCTCTTGAGCTAGTCACTGAGTGCTGCAGTGTCCACTGCATTTCCCACCATGGCCAGGAAGGAGATGACGCTCTGCCCTCAGCTGCTGGAGGTGCCACAGGGGCACTGTGGAACATTCAGCTGCAGCCACCCTCAGTTCAGCCAACATGGGTAGCTGCAGAGTTCGTTAGGCATTGACCTTTTCCAAATTCAGACGTGATAACACACGTTTCCTTCTCAGCACCCCAAAATATGAGTTTAACCACTTTTCTGCTGGGGTAGAATGGGGGGAAGCAGAAGTATGTGTGTGTAAAAGAGGCCAAGAAGAGTGAAGTGTGCCGAGACCTTCAAACGTTTTTTCCTCTCTAACTACAAAGAGAGCAGACACATTCCTCTACTGAAGAAAAGCAGACAAGGAGCACAGCTGTGCCAGGAGATGATGACCATCTCCCCTGGGAACGGCTCTAATTGCCAGCCTACAGGTTTTCTGAGGGGGGCACCCCAATGTCTGGCTACGAGGCTGTTGTGTTCCACGTGGTGTAATTATGGCCCTGCAAAGCTGCAGGAGCACCAGCCCATCAGTCAGAGCCGATCCCAGCCTCATCAGGCAAGGCTTGCTGGAAAGCCATCATCAGAGAAACATAGACTCCCAAACACTCACTGCAAACCTTCCGGGCAGCAAAACAAGGGACTGGCATGCTGTCTTCCAGAGAGAGTTTGCATAAATCAGAATCTGATTATGCCACATTTTGGATGTGAAGATTTTCCACAAGATGGTGAAGCACAGAGATATGTAACCTGCTTTGCATTGGTAATTGAAATCGATTACCATAATCCTCCCCAAGTCCTGCAAGCGCTCGTGTTTAGATTGAACCTTTTCCTGAGGGTTTGGAAAAGACGTGTTCTTTATCCGTAAGAATAGTTATCAGCCTTAAAAATAATCCCTGCCCTTGAGAGAAAGCTGGAGCCACAACCAAGCGTGCACCCCGTTACCTGTTCTCAGGCTTTCACACTGGTGACACTCTCTCTTTCTCTCCCTCCCCCGCCGGACCAGCCCCTTTGTTAACTTGAGGAGCGCGATGGATGGCGCAAAAGCCCTTTTTGAAGCAAGTGTGTTTAATCTTTCAAAGAGATTGATCTGAAATTCACCCAGTTTCGAGTGAATAAAACTTGTAACAGTTTCAAATCGGTTGGATCCCAGGGAGAAACCTTTCCATTTGCCTTCAAAGAGGGGAGGGTGAGGCCACCCCAAGGAAATAACACTTCTCCTGTCAAAGTTTCCCCAGCGAACTGCTTGGGCCAGAGCAACACGTAAGTCTTGCTTCCTGAAGTACAGAACTGCAGTTCTGGGTTGTTTTTTTTTTAATTTTAGAAGAGTTTTCAGAGCTGTGGGTCACACACCCTTGCAGTGACCCAGGCCCCAAGGCTCACAGGGTTCATGTGCTGCGGTACACGCACAAGGCGGAAGGGCAGGAGGGAAAGGCAAGCTCAGGACACCTTTGTTCTCCCTCCAGTTCTGACATAGTTCAGGGGCTTATGTAGCTCTTGGCATGTGCTGTAAAATAAAACAAACAAAAAAGAAAAGCAAAAAGGGAAGGGATGGCTTCATGTAACTTCTACAGCATGGAGTAGCTGCAGAGAGGAGAGCACAGGGTGCAGCCTCAATCTCTGCTCGGAGCGATCACGGGCATTCCCCGGGCTGCTCCTGCTGCTCATCCCTTGGGGCACCGTAAGGCTTGGAAAGCCAAGGCAACAGCCAGCCCTGCTCTCTGAGGTGCCTGGGAAATCACTGCAGAGTAACTACCTCATAGAGAGCGTTTGCACAGCCAACAGGCATCACCAGCTAACCAGGGTGTACAAAGCTCAGCATCCAGCATGCCCCCGACCCCTGCACCGGTCCAAGGCGGGCTCAGGCCAGCACTGGGAGCATCAGGAACAGGAGTGGCCTGACAGGAGTCTAGACAGGGCCTTGGAAACCAGAGCCTCAGGGACAGCAGTGGATGGCTTTGTGCACAGAGAGCACACCCAGGGCAGACACCTATCTGCAAAGAACCCAAGGTGCTTCTCTTCCTAGCTGGCCACTAGCACAAGTCTCCCACCTGATCTCAGCTGCCTTTCCCCTCCCTCCCCCCTCTTCTTTTTGCCTTTTCTCTTTTTCATCTTCCAGTTGTCATCCAAAGGAACATTTACTGTCACAGCTGAGGTGTGCCATTGGCCATGCAAATAAACCCCTGTGCCTCTAAGCATGTCTCAGCATCTTTTGGGCAGCTCAGGGAAAAGTGGTGTCCTGTCATTTTCACAACAAAAATGCTGTTGGATGCAAACTGGATGTAGGAGAGACCTTGGACCACGGTCGTGGCAGCCTCCCACCAGCCAGCGGGCACCATCAGGTCACTGAGGTAACATACGAGGATAGGGGTTGTCTGATGGCTGTGAATTATGAGCACCAACAAACCTTACTGACATGAAAACAACATACTATAAACTTCCCATCCAACAGGAAGAAACAGCTGTATAAAAATAAACAAACTATGTAGCCCTGTTGCCATTTCAGGATGCCATTCACAACCTCCACAGAGCCAGGATCACTTCCAGGCAAGAATCACCCACAGAGGAGGAGAAAAAGAGAACAGGTTTGTATATTGTAGCCATTTTAAACTCCACGCACAGGGGAAGGCACTTTCTGTTCATTGAAATCGCAGCTTTTCAAAGGGATAACGACCACACTGCTAGGTGCATCTAAAACACTTATCATGCAGACTGCAGTGAAATTCCACTCATGTTGCTTAAAGAAAGGCCCTGTTTTCAATAGGGTTACCAAAGAGCAGGGAATCCTGCACACAGACAGTTATAGTAGTGGAGAATAAGTCAAGCTCGGATTCACGACCCCGTGACTTCAGTCATGAAGTTAAATCAAAAACTTCTATTGTAGGCAATAAGAATACCCAACACATCCAGAGTGTGTTTGTGTCCCGCTCTCATACAGCTGTGTCTTCACATGAGTATGCACAAACACACCTGGCAACTGGTTACCCATCAATTCACTTCTGCTAACTAAGTGCTCAAAGCCCCTCAGTGATGATGAGGTAAGGCAGTGTCCTACAAGGCCCTAACACAAGCAGCAGCCACACACGCACCGAGCAGTTCCAACCAGTCAGAAAGTCTGCAAAGAGTCCCAGGACGCCTGCCCTTGAACCTGCAGCACTTTGGTCTGGACAGGTTTGGTTTCCATTGCCGTGTGACACGGACTACAGAGGTGAGACACGAGACACAGGCTTTATTCACAGACAGCACTGACCCCAAACCATTCAGACGTGTCTGACAGGTTGCTCTCCCTACCTCTGGGAACGGGCTGCACACGTCTCGTAACCACATTGACTTTCTGGTTTGGCAGTGCTGAGAAATCATTTGTGCTGAGTTGAAAATGCTTGAAAAGAATCAGGAAGACTCTTTTTAGGCACCGACAACGGGCCAGACAGACACATAGACCTAAGTTGCCACACTACTGGTCCGACAGTCAGTGAGTGTAGGCAATTCCCAGTGTTCCACGCCGAGGGTATGAAAATGTGCACAATTCCCAAGTCGTGGACACCAGATACAAATTTGCATGTATGCAATAAGTATTTATGCTCAGAAATAGGTAACTTTCACACACGCTCCAGAGGCTGGAGTATAGTAACGCTGCAAGTGAATAAAGATCTAAGGCAAACACTAATTCACTCCAAGCTGACCTAGTTCTCCGGTAAATCAGCTTTTTCAGGCTGGTTCTCTACTGACAGTCCAGGCCTTGGAAACACCTTAAACACACAGTGTTCTCCTTAAACTTGTTTTTCTTGCAAAAATACACAGAGTGCGTGGTGTGTGTTTCTGGAATCTAAGCAGCTTGTGCTACACAGTAATTCAAATGTGAACCTCCTCTCTACTTTTTCCCTCTAATTAAAGGAAAAACCAAAAGATAACGACAACCAAAGAGAAAGCAGATCCCACACTAAGGCAAGCCTACCATTTGAAACAAGACACCCAGCAGAAAACAAACAGCCAATCTGGAACGTGGCAGAGTATCCCAAAAAGAAGGGAAATCAAGATCTCAAACATTAGAAACTTAAATGGCTTGAGTACCTCATTGGCACACCTTGGTCTTAACTTTGTTACTCAAGTGAACTTAGCAGCAAACTTGCAACACCAGATTAAGGTATGTAATGCTACTGTAGTTCATTCAAGGAATCAAATCATCACTGATCTCATCCTTAAATAGGTATGGCTCCCAACCACCTCGAGTCACACTGTAACCAGCATCATTACAAAGATCCACAGTTTAAAGCAGGTTTTAGCGATCAGTGGCGTCCGGGAGCCATGAAACCCAGCAGGAGCCCAGAACAGCAGCATCACCCTCAGTGGGTAATACACTCACTGCACAAACTTTCTTTGGGCTTTCGAATCTGCTCAGCACCACAGAGTGTGAAAACGATGACGTTTGTGATGTTATATACTTGAAACAGATTCAATCCACCTTTTTGGGAAGCGCCCCTGGCCCCTGCATGACATGCTGCTGCTTACCCGTGCACACAAACCACGGCTGGCATTCAGCAAACCTGGCCACGGGTGTCCTGCTCCCAGCCACACACCACAAACCCAAACCACCGTCCTCATCCCAGGTTTCTGTCCCACCCAGACAGCACTTCACTGACCCTGGCCTGCTACTGCTTGATTATTTAAGTCTCACTCCCGAAAGTGTACGGGAGTTGCCTTGTTTATTGTGCTGAATCTCACACACCATTACGCGCAGGAACGCCCCGAACTCCCCTGGTATGGACACGGGAAATACGGAACATTCCATTTCTGACAACTCACAAGAGTCTCAAGGAGCAGATTTCACTGCTGTATCAGGGTGGTGCACGAGAGGAAGAAACTATAGTGCAGTAGAGGAACTTAACCAGAAGTCACAGGAGTCAGCGGAGCAGGCTAAAGGCTCTGCCTTCACCTTGCAGGAAACCATTCACTGCTTCTGCTTTCCCGGAACAAACCTATAGCAAACACCTGACACTGAAGCGCAAGGAGCTGCATATCTTGTAAGTACACTTGGTTTCAGCTCCAACAATGGATTACACCCTCTCAAGTGTTTAGATGTGAGCTGGCTTTCCACCCCAGGGTTCTGATAAGCAGTTCACTACCCCTGCGTCGTCCAAGCTCTCTCCTTCCCAAAGCAGCCTACAAGAGGAAGGATGCCAGAGCTCCAAGTGAGCAACAAAGTCATGAAGTCAGCCCACGTCTGACAGACACCCATGGCAGCAGAAGGATCACACAGTTTTTCTCTCTGTAGGCAGAGCAAGACAATGGCACAGGTAGTCATGCAGCAGCGAAGAGACAGGACAACCATTGTCCACGTGAAAGACTGGCTGTTACCTGGAGCAGCAAGCAGTCATCTGTCAGTTCAAAAAGCCACAGTATGTCATCAGTTTTGAATACAAGAGGTAGCCTCTTTTGATTTGTTGCCTCCCGTAAGGCCTTCGGTAAGCAGACACACCTTCACTTCATGTCTGCTGTCTGTCAATCCCCACAGCACGCAGGTATTTGTAGCACTAGGTCAAAATAAACACTCAATCATATTTAAACACATCCTCTACCTAGTGATAACCATCACAACAACAAATACATTTGAGAGTATATAACAAACCAAAGTCAGTGACAAAGACAATGACAAAGACTGAAATCACTCCAGTACCACGCCTGCAACTCAAATGGCTTTCCAGTATCTTTTCTGATTTAAGCAGATGCTTGGTTAAACCACAGCTTCTGCTGGATACTTCACATTCAAAATCTCACTTCCAGTATTTAGGTCTGTCTTAGAGGGGAAAAAAAAAAAAAGCCACGTACTCTGAAGTGACAGCATCCCTTCTAAATACTTTTGTCCTCAATCCCTCTCTCTCAATCTTCTTCCTTTATTCATTTGTTGTTGCAGTCACAGAGCCAAACGTTCAGGCAAAAATCAGCTCACCCACACTGAAATCAACATTCCAACACAACAAAGAACTGGAGAAACTTGGGGGGTAGGAATCTCCCCGTGTTTGCTGGAAGCAAGCACACCGAATCAGTGCTGAAGCTGGAAACTGGAAGCAAGGGCGCTGCCTTGACAGAGGCCCCTAAGCTAGATACCCTGTGACAGCTCTGCAAGCCACAAACATCTTGCTCCCTCCTTTTCACGTCTAACTCTACCACGGATGCAGTAAACTATTCGGAGGCAGGAAGGTGCTAAGGAACTTTAATGACCTCTCCTCTCAGGAAAGCATAATGCTTCCCCACCTCAGACTGCTGGAAGGGACACTGCTGGTTCTGCAATCTCTTGGCAAGGCCAGAAAACGATACAACCCAAGTTAATTCAACAGTAGATGTATCTTGTTCTTGCACCCTCACAAGGGTACCAACAGTCATGTGTCTCAGGAACGCTTTTAAAGGTGTCACTTCTAACTGCTAAACCACACCAGGCTCCACATCCGACTATCTTGCCTACTAACAACAGATCAAGTGCAAATATTCTACCGGAGCTCAGTACTTACTGCCTCACCTGCAATCCTACCTCCAGACCAGCTTGAATTTGCAAGTATTCATCCCAACTGTTCAAATTGGAATAAGAGCAATAACACTGCAGAAACAAAGCTGTAGGTCAATACACCCGTCAATGAGAAGCTGGTAAGGGAACGCTGATAAAAATGCTCTCCTGTACCTTCTTCAACGCCTCAATCAAAGAGAAATAACACCCCAACTTCAGTTTCAGGAGAGTTTTTCCACCCAGAAGTCCCTCTACAACCATCCTCAACACCAGCCACACACCACAATGCAGGAGGGTAACAGGTCTGCATTGCCAAGGCAAAGAACTTGGCAGTGTCGTTCTGATCAGTCCACGTGCTGCAGCTCTTCTTGCACAACTGCAGTCAGTCAGTCAGACAGAAGAGAAACACCTGGGGTCTGTCTGTTACCTGGATGTCAGATTCAGTAGCTATGTGCTTTTCATAATGTTCTCTTAAAGAACGTTGTAGAAATAAACGGGGTTCAAATCATTAAAGATGAAGTTACAAATCAGAAACCGTTTCCTAAAAATACCTCTCTGTTGAAAACACCAAAACAAAGCTGCAGACTCTCGATCACCAAAGTCTCCTCTTTGCCCAGACCTCCGAAAGAGTCAGGGACTGACAAAACAGAGTCATTAAAGAACAGCTGCTTCCAATATTTAAGACTTATTTGAACAACTCGCTAGTTCTGGTTAACTGACTTCACATTTTACAGTGTTCTACCCAAGATCAAAGGCCTTGTTAAGACACTGCAGGTTCAGTATTTAGGTACAGTGTCTGCTTTATGCACAATATGTCATCTACCGGACCATTTATGCTCTAGCATCAACAGCATTAAAAGGCAGCCCCCGGTGTGTATTAGAGCAGTCACACCCTTCCCAAAATATAACACAGCCACAGGGAAATTTCAATGGCTGTTCCTAAGGTTTCTGCACATAAACCTCTGCTCCAGCCCATTATCATTTGGCCAGTTCAGATTTCACTGGGTGTTTTCGTCAGCGAGATGTTGACTGGAGGCAGAGCTGAGATCACAGAGGTTGAGATCATCCGTGGAGGGGGCAAGAATTCCCATTCCAGCCCCAGGGAAGTGGGAATACACACAAACACACACACACACAGACTCGTACGTAGGAAATACCTCGAGGTGCTCGATTTCAGACCGACAAACCCACAGTTTACTCAGATCAAGGCACAAAACCAAGAAGAAAACCCAAACCCCACACACCCAGCCCCAGCAATGCACTCTCACTCCATTTCTCATCACAGGAACTCGCTTGAAGACCTTTAGGTGTTTGAAGCAAAAATCTGCCGTCGAATCAGTGTCATCTGCTCTGCACACACTTTACCAGTGGCTGCCAGCTCCAAATAGTTTTGGAAGTTGGGCAGATGTTGGACTCCTACAGAAATGAGATTCTAGAACAGTGTGACAGGAAGGGAACCTTTTTGCCACAGGCATTTTGCATGAGGCTGCACGGACGGTAGGTGCGAAGATCTGTTATTTAAAACATTTCAGCTTTGAACAGAGCTTCTCCAGCAAGCCTCAGATCTCACCAGGACACGAACGGGCGCTCCAAACAGCAGTTGCCAAGGTCAGAGTGAAGGTTCCCCACAGCAGAGCAACCGGCTTGCCTGCAAACCTGGAGGAGAGAGCTTCCACCAGCAGCACAGCCCCAGGCATTTTCCACGTGGCTGTTGTCCGTTGGTGTGAACGGGAGGAGACTCAAGCCTGCACAAACACACACACACACACCCCCCCCCACTCCTTTCCACGTACAATTCTTAAAGAGAACGGGAGTTTCTGCATTTTGTCAGTGCTCGAGGAGACGTGATGCTCAACGACACCTGCACGCAAGGAGTATCCAAATGAAGAAGTCATAAAGAGCCAGCCGCCCTTTATTTGAAATGCCCTTTGCACAAAACTTGCCGTACATTCTTGTGAGAGAAGCAGAACCGTCAGCAGTCCCACAGCCACGCAGTCCAACATCCAGAGCACCGATAGAGCCTGAGCATCGTGTCGAGAAGAACCGCACTGGTATTGAAAACGAGGTGGAGAACACGGCGCGGTTACAATCACGGAGCTGGGGTTTCAAAGACACGCTTGGCTTGCGACAGGACAGGCTCGGATCTTGAAAAACACAGTCGTTACGTACAGCAAAACACGAGGCCATGAGACCAGCCTTAAACTAAGGCCTTGTTGACACCGTTTCTGCACTGTCAGGAAGTATTTTGGCTGGGAATGTCACTTTCCCTTCAAGTCAATCGAACACCTGCAGTCCTCGCTGTGAAAAGAGCTATATACCACCTCTGCATCCACACGGGTGTAACAAATTCCCACAGGGAAAAGGAACAGAAGAGTACCTTTATATTGATACAACATTTTCCTCAAGGGTAGAAGCTAATATAGCTTTCATTATTCATTCAAGTTAAAGCAGTATGACATCTTTTTTTTTTTCTACTTTACAGACAAGGCCTATGTTTCACAAGCACCAAAAACACTTCAGAGCATTTGGAAGATCAGACTACTGAACTCTGCTTTTTGTACTGTCTCCAACAAGTCGTGGAGAACGTTGAACGTCTAAATACATTCCAAACTCTGGCTAGACCCATGCCATGGTTTCTTAAAAATCATTCACTGTTTAACAAGCACACGTTTTTTGGCAAGAAATAGAGTGTATCTACACACAAAATAAAACAAAGCTCAGCATGATCCAGAACTTCACAGGTTACCTTCAGCTGCTTTGCTGGGCTGAGAAAACCGGACTTTACGTGCCGCTGTGTGCCACAAACACCCATTTTTGCATCATTCCTCAATCACAACACAGGCAGCAGGGAAACAGGAGGCACTAGAAGACGCGAAGGATCTGCTGTCTGTTGGGGAGAACAGAATAAACAGCTGCTTTTCTTACGCAGAACAAGTTGCTTTCAGTGCATCGGTCTAGAGCAAGGCCTGTTGGGTGCTAAAAACTGGATCATCCCGCTGAATTTAAGGCAAACGAATCACAGCAATATCTGAGATGGAAGCTGATGGCAGGGCTTTTTTTTTTTAAAGAACTTCAGGGATGAAGCCTCCCAAACTGCAGGCATGGCAGCAGTCAAGTTTACTTAAGTTTTCAATGCAGCATTGCTGTTATAAGAAACTCCTACTTATCAACTAGCATCATTCCCCTGCCCCTCCAACGTGGAAGGCCCAAAGGAGACGGCTTCTAAATGATCTTTAGACAAGCTGCAAAGGGGTTTTCAGCTTTCACTTAAACAGGGGGGTGGACTGGATCAACGTGCCTGTTACTTGAAGGCCCCAAGCAGATGTTGAAGAACAATGACTAGGGCTGCCTTCTCCAACCCTCCTGGTTTCCACCTGTGATCACGTCAGTCTGGCTGATACAATCTGACTGACTGTATTAGAACAGGGGCTCACTGTTTTGGGGGATACACTTGAGGCTCAGGAGAAGAGATGTGTTCAGTAACAAGGTACACAATCTCTTCCACATTTTCAGCAGGAGTATCCCATCTTCAGCGAAACCACGAGATTATCACCTCCACCACTGGGATCTCAATACACAGGGTCAAGCTAATACTAAACACTGTTCTTCCAGTGCCTAAGCACAAAGTTTTCCTACTTAAAACAGAAGGAACTGCCAGACTCACAGTAGAAATAGCAGCAGCTACTTCTCAGTCGGCCTGATGAAAAACCCCTTTGCAGATCATTGCTCACTTTCTGTTTTCATGCTGTGAGATAATTTCAAGTTATCCTTGGGATGGAGGGGGGACACATTTTTAAAAACAAACCAGAATTTGCAGGCTTTGTGTGCTAATCTTTAAGGAAGGGGCTAAGAGGAAGCCAATGGAGGTAAGCGAGCTCCCTAAATCTTCCACATGATGGAAGGTACAGGTCTCCTCCTGACCTAACCCCTCTGTGAAGCAGGCAAGAGGTAACGGTCTGATGCATAAATTTTAAAGAGTTATCATGCAGTGAGGTGAAAAGCTTACATTTTATAAACAATCAACCTTTAGAATTTTACCCCAATAAGCCCTGATGGTCCCAGTAACGAGTAAGGACCTAAATCTCACAAGGCCTTTTGCATGAAAGCCACTCTACCTGCCTAAAGCTGCCTACTGAATTCAGCGTTCCACTCGCACGCTGGCATCACACAGGGTCAGGATCTAAACACAAATGAAAAACTGTATCAAAAACCACTCAAGATCAGCCAAAAGAGCAGTCTGGTGGTTTGTCTTGTTGTTGTTTTGTTTTTTTTTTTTCCCCCCCCTTTTAAACCACTGTCCTTAGCTAAATCAAACACATCCCCCCATGCCTTTCACCTCAGCCTAGGTGAACGTTTAGCGTTTCACGTAACACATAAAAGCGCACAAAGTAGATTTCTAAAAAACAGCATTTTGTATTAAAATTCTTGAAACGGACAGACACTCTCAAATGCATGTCTGGAATTAAAATGACAGTCGTTAGGATTTTCTTGGTACATCACAACAATGAGATTTCCTTCTTTGCTGGCTGGAGGTACGCCCCACGACAAAACTAAAAGAGAAATAAAAAAAACAACCAAAAAGGTAAAAACCCACCCCCTCAAAATCCCAAAAGGCTAAATTCTTGTAAATTTGAAGTAAATGAAGCCCGGACTTGCAAGAGGTGGAAATTACTGTTAAAAGGCTCAGATGGAAATAAGAAGTAAATTCCACTGACAATAGGCCCTTTTGTCCTGGCTTGTCCGGTGTGATTACTGCAAGGAAACTTGTTATGTAGTTTTTGGAGTAGCAGATAATGGGATTCTGTGGAGCTTTCACAGGTTGGCACCGGCTGGAACAGCTGAGTTTTGAAGGCACTCTATGGACGCAGGGCTGCTGTTGGCCCTGCATCACGGGTAGGAAGTCTTTGCACTTTTAGAGAGCTAGTCATCAAAATCAGTTATTGCCAACCCAAAACAAAAAAAAAAAAAGGAAAGGAAAGAAGGAGGAAAGAAGGAGGAAAGAGGAGGAAAGGAGGGGGGAAAGAA
>WBNH01010866.1:353364-376164 GCA_013401255.1 Urocolius indicus | reverse complement strand
CCTGTTCTTGATCGCTCAGGACAAGGTGAACTTTGAGGATTTCCTAAAACCAATGATAGAGATGTGCCACTGTAACAGTACAAGCCAAAGAAAATGTCAGGATGGACGGAGAGGTTTCGTCTCCATCTGTACTTCGGAGTTTTTGCTTGGTTTCGCCCTAAGAGTGATGCCTGCAGGCTACCTCACCCTGGGAGCAGATTCCTTTTGTGCAATGTTCAACTAAAAACGAGATCTAGATGCACCACTAAGGATGGCATACAAGGCCCAAACGTTTGTCATTTACCCACTTCATCAACGTCATTTACAATCCCTGTTCTGTCCTGCAGAGTGCTGACAGCCAACTTGGGAGCATCAGCAAACTTTGCACTGGGGGCTGTGATGCTGAGGCCATTCATGCAGACACAAACAGCTCTGCAGAGCTTTCGGCGTGCCTTCCAGTTTTATGGCAGACCGTTGATAATTACTCTGAATATAGAACACTAATGTAGCGGCATTGTTTTCTTACTGGAAACAGGAGATGTGGGAAAAGCTTTTTCTCCAGTCAGACTCACAGGAGCAGGTTCTGAAGAGGTTATTATCTTCCAGGTGCTTTCACAGACTGTGTAATGAAGTGCTGTAGCGCACAGCCAGGTAACGCGGCCACGGAGCCGACTGACTCATGCAAACACCCACCCGAGAGTCGCCTTTGCTCTCGTCGTCACATCGTGCCTCCCTCTCTGTCTTTGTACAGCAGGCAACATATTTCATAGTTTACATCAGACTGAATCCTTCTGCAAACATAAACAAATAGGTTCACGAGAACAGGAAGGTGCACTCCTTGGGACATTTGTGGCTGCAGCGACAAATAGTCTTTTATTGCTGTTTGTTTTTTTTTAAAACTAAACCATCCAGCACTGCAGCGTGTAGCAGCTAGAGCAAGAACAGTCTGGGTTCTGCACAGCCTGAAGAAGCGTTTGGAGGAGGGTTTGGGATGCCGTGGTTGCTGGGATCTGGAAGGAACGTGCCAGCTCTCTGCGTCACGAGCCCATTCTCACCGTCGTTGCTTAAAATAAGGGTCTTAAAGCTCCTTCTAGCCTTCCTAATGAAAGGTTCTCATTTGAAAAGACTTCTCTCGCCTAGGAAGGACTGCTGTGGCAGGCTGGCATAAAAAAGGGTAAAAGAAATATTGTCATGTGGTTTCACTGTCACTTAACTGAAGGCAGCAGTGCCTGTGACCCTCCCTCTATGCGGGGCATTGCCCTCCAGCCAGGGAGAGGAGCTGATCTGGCTGTTCTCAGCACAAGCTCCCAGCTGCCTGGCTTGGTAAGGACTGGCAGCAGAAGGACAAAGGCTTTTAGGGTGTGCGCTTGGCAGCATTTAGCAAGTGTGGGTTGTATTTGCTCCCTGCCAGATCCTGCAATGCAGTACCTGTGCACTGCGGTTGACAGCCTGTAAATGCCACCCTGAAAGCATGAGCCATGCCTCCCGTGGAGGGCTGAGAGCCATTTCTGGGGCTCCAGGGTGTGGAAGGAAGAGGTGAGCACGTACTACCTGGGAGCTTTTGTAAGGTGTGGTGCTGACTCACGTGAGCTACAGCCAAATCTTATGATTTTCCTGACCAACAAACAGAATTAAGCAGTAACAACAACCAGCTCCCAGGACTCCAACAGCACAGAGTGGCTGTGTGCCGTACCACGTACCATCACCTCAGGAGGCAGGCACAGCTTGGAGCTGCAGGGGTTGGGAAGAACCACAGCAGTGCAGTTAGCTCCTCCTGCAGTAACCAGGAGAGCGTGGGGAGAGCCTCAGCACACTGATAAACACGTGCCCTGTGGCTTTGGGTAGCACAGGAAGATCTGCCTCGGCTCTTGGGGTGTACTTATCAAGCTCAGTCATGAAAAGATTGGCATCTGCTGATAAATTGATTGCATTAAAACTAAGCCTGCTTCCCACTAGCACTGATGAAGGGGATTACCAGGCACTGTTACGAAATCAGCTCGTCCTACCCCAGGCACAGTGCAGAGGGCCAGAGCTGCAGCTGCAGGCAGGAGCAGTGCAGAGGCTGTGCTGCATGGCGTGAGGAGAGGATGGGGTGCTTCCCCCCACCCTTGGCCATGCCCTGTGGCTAACGCCGCAGTCGCTGCTGCCTCCACACAGCCTGGTGCTCTCTGGGTGCAAAGACCTGGCTTTCCTTCTAGCTGCATTTGTGGGCAATGCCAGCAGGCACCACCGGGAAAGACAAAACTGGGTCTGCTGTTTTAGTGACAAACATCCCAGATCTGAATGGCTAAAATAATGCTTTCCAAGTGACAAATTCATTAAAAGCTGATGCTCCTCTTTTGTATGTAACGCAGCCATTTATTCCCATGGTCAGTAGAACCCATACAGAAGCTATAATTACAGGTAATTAACTTTTCTCTCTTTTGTTTTTTAAAAAGACCACACCAAACCCAACCAAATGCCTAAACCCCTGTAACCTCAGAAAAAGGAGCTGTATTGGGAGAGCTGGATGTGGAGGCAAAGCCATCGCCTGTTCTCGGTGACCAATGTGCTCCACAGAAAACAGACCCTGGCTTGTGCTTCACTTGAAAAACAGCAGAGGCTCGGAGCAGCAATATGCAGGGCATCATGACCTTTGATGCTGTGTGGTGACTGTAACTGCTTGGGCTGTTTCATAGTCACACTTAAAATACAGGAGGTGCTTGAGAAGCCACACAGTTGAGATCTGCTGGTGCTGTAGGATAGCAGTACCAGTGGGATCGTGCTTTCCTGTTCCACCTAAGAGAAAGGCTGGGGCTGCAGCACAGGGGGACTTGTCTGAAGGCAACATGTACTCGAGTAAGGCGTTTTAAAATAGAAGTAGGGTCATGGCTGTAAAAATGCTCTCAAATGCCAGTGGCTACAGGGACAAAGGTCGTTGGGGTTTTTAGTGGTATGGACTGTACTTAGACTGCACCAGGAAGGGAATGTTTTAAGGGAATTGATCATAGTTCCTCGAGAGAGAAAATCTGCAGGCTCTGAGGTTTCCTGTGGATTCAGACACCTTTTTCACTGATCTGTGCAAAGAAATGGATGAAAATAACTGCTGTGTTTTCAATGCAGATGCTTTTGTAAACAGAATTAAAGAGCACTCAGAGATGAAGGATGAAAGTTTGCAATGCTAGTGACCCTTAACTTCACGGGCAAAGCCGAATCTATGCTTGATCCTCAGGGTTGTGATACCTGCTGAGATTTCAGTTACAGAAATCCAAAGGTATTCTTAAGCCATAGGATAGACAGAGGGGTAAAGCCCCACTGTCATTCACAACATGAAATAAACCTTGTCTTGTCTTAGGAGAACTATTGCCTGCATGCTTCCCTGTCTCATCACGTGTCCACCATTGCTCAGTTAAATCCAGATGAGGCTGCCTGGCTCTCAGGACAGAGATATGCTTTTGCAGATGCCCATCCGTGTGCAGGTGTGGGCACACACACATACCATACCCACCTACAGTGCCGACTGCGGTGAGCTCCAGACTCTTGAGGCTTCCTCTGTGGTCTGCTGAATGCGAGGTGCTCAAAGGCATGCAAGAGGAGGCAAGAGACCCTGAAGTTTCGCTTAGGAAAGGTCAGCTATTGCTCCACAGCTAAATGCCCAAAATGCAGCTTTTCCACTGCAAAGGAATTCATGTTATATTTCTAAGTGTTGTCTGTGAACTGAAGCGAGCCTCAGTTCACAGCATACCGAGCCTTCACCTGAAGAGGAGTTCCACTTGTTTCCACTCACCCTTGCCAGCCCTGAAGCCTCCGGGCAGCCCTTGACTCACCTGGTTGGCCTGTCAGTCAGAAGGTAGCAGTAGCACAAACCTTATGGTCATTACTTGGGGGTGGTGGGTAGTGGTTTGGGGATGAAGAGGGTTTCTCGAAGCTTCTCCTTTGCACATCCTCAAATATGAAAGAACAGGCTGTGAAAAAGGAGTGAAAACCGTCTGAAACACTAAAGAAACCCCCAATAAGCCATGGTGTTCTCTCTCCATTGCAGCTGGACTGTGAGTCTACAAATAGACAGGCTGTGTTCTTACTACAGTTGCTTCAGTTTTAAAATAACACATTGGTAGCAAAAGTAACATTTCAAAGTCAAGTTGAGTGGAGATAAAGACCAAACCACCGGTTCCTACTCCTACTTACCGTATGTAAGACGCCATGGAGCGTTACAGCTATGCCAATAACTGAACTCAGAGTACAACGAAGTGCTGTAAATACTATTTAAGCATTGACAGTATTTAAACACTTTGCACGCGGAGCCTGGTGTAAGTGTACTTTTTCAGCACTAGGAAATCTATTGCTTAGTTAGTGTTTTATGTCAGATTGCATATGTAAAGCACCGTATAAATGCCAAGTACAATTCAGTTGTCAGTATCTGAACATAAATTAGGTTTCACACAGGGTTTGGGATAAGAAATTCCATAGCATTTCACAAAATGGCTGATGCATTCCCAGTGATTTTACATAAAGTCTATTCATAGTGTCCATTGACTGGAAACAATATGTGTGATTCTTTTAGTTGAGCTGCTTAATTCAGCAGATAACCACTGCAGTTTCATAGCTCATAGATGAGAATTTCAGGGAGCAGCTGAGGCATACATTAGAATTTGATTAATGACAAAGGGAGCGTTTCAGAGGACAGAGCACACACTGTCCACTTAGCTCACAAAATGTCAAAGTGGCCACTTCTAGCTGAGTAGTAAAATGAGAGCTGGTCCTGCCCTGCCCTGCGTGCAGCCAGGCTGGTACAGGGAGAAGGCACGGGGAGGTGTGAGACACACCAGTGCTTGCTTGTCACACCAGGGTCCTGCCCAGTTCCGACTGCTCACAGTCATTTTTTTTTCCAGCATTCAGTCAAACCGAGACAGTGCTTGCTGCTTCTGCATTTGTATTTCTCTCCAACTTTTGATGATATCGGAGTTTTTAGGGACTAGTACCACGCTCTTTGTGCAGGCAAAATCATGGCAGAGAAACAGGTGAGCCCAGCAAGAAGCAAGATTGCATGGTGCTGTGTAACATACTCAGTTACAGCCCCAGCACAGCAACTGCCAATGAAAAACAGCTGATTGGGGTCAAACAATTAGCTAGTAGTGTCTAGAACTGATTCACACAGAAATTTCTAACAGCAGAATGTTTCTTTCTGCTGTTATTTTACGAAATGGTGTTAGTGTTCGCTCAAGTAACAAAATACTTGTTTGAATTGCATTTTTTTTGCCTCTGCACTGAGTCTCACTTGGTTGCAATGCTCAGGGCTGTTTGCTCGCGAGATGACAGGTTGAGCTCATGGAGGAAATTACTGCTGTCAACAGAGTAACAGAATGAGCTCCCCTCATCCATTGCTTTGGACAAAATCCATGAGATTTCACTCAGAGAGCTGTAAAACTAGACCAAAGAACTCCTGGTACTAGCTGTTTCCTGAAGAACGTATTTTCTCTTTATGCTTCTTGAGGGCAGATCCCCTGCAGATCTCCCAAAAGCTACGGGGAAGTCTGGTCAGATGCCACTGCTTGAGTGAAACCCCGACTCTCATCACTGATTTGCCTGGAGAGAATGCAAAGTCAGAACCCAGCCCAGTGGAGGACCAACAGTTTAAGCTGTCTGCGCTTTTCTTACGTCTTTAGTTTGAGCAAGAGAGGACTGAGACTTGTAAGGCCGCTTTCCGCTATCAGTACATCGGCACAGATGATGAGAGCGCACTGTGGACACGCTGTTCCTGGGTGTTTTTATTAAATACAAAATGCTTTAAATGCTCCTGGTGGAGCTGAATGACTCACAGGACTGGTAATGGGATTAGATCATTGGCTCAAGACTAGTTCAGGACCAATATCCTGTAATCTGATATACGTGGGTAAGCCCTGTTTGTGTCAGAGGGGTTCCGTAGAGAGATCCTGGCTTTCTTCTGCAGACCTCACTGCAGGGGGTAGAAGAACACAGGCTAATAAGCACTGGCATTTAATCACTGCCTTTGCTTATGTTCTCCTTGCTGCTCCCAGTTCACGTTCTCGTCACTGGATCATATTGTTAAATAAATAGTAACTGCAGAGAGCAGAAGGAGAGCTCTTTTGCTCCTGCAGTGCCTCTAGCCCCATAGGAACCCCACGGGGATCCCTATTCTGGCCAGCAGTGCCCACAGCTATCAAAACCTGCTCTTTAGACATGGAAGAGGAGGCAGATCTCTGCTGAATGGTGAGCTGTCAGACCATGCAGGAAGGTGTTGGATCTTCCCTACCTGACCAGTGAGCCTGAGTCATGATGATTTGTGGTTAAAGACCTTCAAATGTTGTTCATCTCAGTTGAGATACGGGACTTGTGTCCTGCTGGAACTGTAGTTTTGTAGAGTTTGTACTACTCTTTAATTCTAACCCAGGAATGTCTTCAACGTACTAAGAGATTTTCATGTCTCCTGTCTCTGGGTGGTAGGGTCATTGGTGAGGACAAAGATGTTCTGACTGTATTTTGCAAGAGCATCAGTGTTGTCATGATTTCTTTCCTTTGAAGAGCTCCTGGAGGCAGAATGTAAAACGTGGGTCCTCACAGTGTGTCACCACTTCCATGTCATCTTTGGAACCAGCAGGAGTGGTGACGTTGCTTTCCTGTCCAGCCTGTAAGTGCTGACATGCCCACGTTTTTTCTACCCTAGCATTCTCTGTTCCCCATTGTGCATATTTTAGGAAATGGTAGGAATTTTTAACCTATTCTAGCTTATTTCAATATTAATGTCTAGGACCCACAGTGGTTACAGAATGCCATCAGTGGTTACAGAATGCCAGCTCCCCAGAACAGGAGAGCAACAGCACTTGCTGAACTTCTTCCTGACCCAGCCTTGGATGGGGCAAAATCCCTGACCCACATACTGCCTTCTCTTCCTGGGCCAGCTACAAGAGATTTGGGGGTTTTAAGAGGCCATGGAAGGAGCTGAACCCTGGAGAGTTGGCATTGTGTTTGTCTTCAGTTAGCTATTTCTGCAATCTCCCAAACCTGCCTGCAAGTGGTCTTTGGGGTGGAAAGGAAGGAGGTGAAGAGAACTGAAGCATCTCTAATTCTGTTGACATAGGAAAAGTCCAAGGAACTCTTGAGTTTAAGGAAGTTACATACACATGCATATATATATATATATATGTATATATATGTATGTATATAAAAATATATACCAGGGTATTATATAGTCATATATGCAAATAGTGAATATATATTTAAACATATAATTGCATCACAGATTATATATTTCTAGATATAATATGTATTAGATATCATTCTATATTCCAGGGAATATGTATATTCCATATATACAGATAAAATCCTGTATTCTCCATGTCCTTGCTGTGCTGTTTCTGGGAGTCCCAGGCACCATTCTATCCCTCCCCCATTCATCAGGACTGCTGTGGCCTGAGCACACCACCACCGTTCTCCCCACAGCCAAGTCTGTCCCCTCCTACCAGCCCTCTCCTTTCTCTCTTTCTTTCTTAGGTCTTTTCTTCCTGATCAAATTGTTACTTTAGTTTCCAGCTCTTCCTAAATGACTTGTAGAAGGCAGTGACAGGTTGCAATTTAAAATCCACTTAGCTGGGGTGTTTTTTTTGTGAATAATCCTGTTTGACAGGCTTTTGTCCCCTCCCTCCTCACCATTAGGCACGGTGTGGGTTCAGGCTCAGCAGAGAGCAGGCTAATTGTTTGGGTTGGGGTCACAAATGAGAGACAAAGAGATTTTCTGCTGCTGTACCCAAAGCAGAAGCCACAGAATCGGTGAAAATGAGTTTGATTTGTAGATACCACGAGCAGCTGTTAATGAAGTCGAGGGCTGAAGCGTGGGGTGGTCTGTATAGGTCCTGCTCAAAGCAGAGCCCTGCTGGGCTGTTACTGTGCAAACACAACACTGTCAGACTGATGTCACTGAAGCCCACGTGTAATCAGGCCTTGTGTGCCCGGACATTGGGATGTGTTTATTCTGGCTGGCCACAGTCCAGTTTCACTTACTGGTAACAGTTGTTGCCTTTCCATCTCCACCACGTTTGCCCTGGGAGCTTCTTGCCCTCTGGCTCCGACCAAGGGGCTGCCCTGTGGGATGCTCCACGGTACCCTGAGAGTTGGGATCATTGCCCAGGTCTCAGCTTCACCAAAAGAAGTGGCAGGGATGGCTCTTGGTGTGAGGGAGCTCTGTGATCCCACAGCACGGCTAAGGCAGGAGAATGCTGATGCACAGAGAACTCTTATGTGGACTGTGACTTTTTTCTTGAAGTTTACTCCCTGGATGAAGCACACACCCTTCCAAAGGCACTGCCAAGGACTTATCTTCATTGCAGACAGCCTCCAGTGTCCTTCACAAGTCAAACGATACTAACCCTTTCCACTCGGTGTTTTTGGGAGGAATTTTGGCTAGATTGGAATGAATTCAATGACTGCTGTGTATTCCCAACTGTTAGCTTTAGCCCAGCTAAATGAACAATTGCACCTATTTGTGCTGTTGCACCTCTTCATGTTGAAGCAGCCTGGGAAACATAATTTATTTTACTTCTCATTGATTGGTTGAAAAGGTTTTTGCTTGTGCTGTGCTCTGGAAGAGATACAAACCTAGTTATGCTGAAAAGCCAATGGACTTTTTCCAGTTGTGACGGACCCGTCTGTTGCCACCATGTTTGAGGAGTATGTGCCTCGCATCCAATTGTCCAAGGAATCAGCACACACAGCTCGTGCACTCTGGTATGTTTATTATTCCAGAGAAGAGAGGGAAATAAGAAATAACCTCCTGTTGGCTTTTAATTGCTCGTTTCCTGCTTAAGACAGCAAATGCCATTTTGCTGCTATAGGATAGACAAAGGGGTGGGACTTTCTTGCATTTCATGAAGAAGGCAGTGCTCTGATTGATTAATTATTGCAGAGGCAATCTGAAAACATAATTATTATGAAAATAAGCTGGAGGTGGTATTATTTTCTTAAGCAAGTAATAAATGCAGATGATTTCCTCCAAATGCATCGAGGTTCCAAAGTCGCATAATGTGGCACTAATTGATTTGACTCTTACGTGCTGCCTGCTGAGCAGATGGGTTTATGCTTGTGCTTTAAACCAGAAGCTCAGTAACTAAGTGGATAAAAGCTCTGGCCTTTCACCTCAGGTGCAGTTTTGGTTTAACAGCAACGTGGGGCTTGTCTTTCTCAACAGTTCCGACTCTTTATGCATGGAAGTTCATTTCTGGCTTGTTCTTTACATTTCTTCTGTACAAAACATCAAATCTGGACCCTTTGTGAGATTTCAGCTCCGACATGGTGCAAATATCACATAGAAATACTAGTGACGTGGCACAGTGGGGAGAGCGAAACCCTCTCTCTTGTGTAGATGAAGGCTGGGTGCAGTGGGAGCAAAAAGACTGTGAGTGTCAGCAGTATGTGAGCGCTGCTGTTGATGCAGTCGTGGTGCCTGAGGAACCAGCACCCGGGAGTACCCAGCACTGTAAATTCACCTGCTGGGCATGGAGCTGAGCATTTAACAGCTGGGTGAAGTGGGGAAAGAGTGTCTGTGGTGTGTGCTTCTGGATGGAGCCTGGGTACTGGACCAAAGCAGGGGAGCCCCACTGCTGCCTGGGGCTGTGTGAAGGCTGCGGGCCCCACTTCCCCACCTGGGGAAAGAGCAGACAGCAGTGTCTGTCTGAGTGAGAAGAAACCTATCTGGAAATCTCCCTATCAAAGGTGAAACAACAAAGCCACCCCTTCCAGGGAGGGAAAAGCAAAGAAACTCAATTTTCACTGAGCTGCTACCCTTAGATAGCTATGCGAAGCTTCAGCTGTAGAACTGCTGTGGTGCAAACAGCTCTCACAGCATGAAGGCTTTTGGCTCAGTGCAGCTCCTTCTTTGTAGGGAGGACAGGAGGAGGCATTAGTGAGCAGAGCAGTACCAACCAGCTTTTCTTACAACTCTAGCCATGTTCCACTTGGAGATGAATGAACGTTTGTAGTTCTCCACGTGTTGTTTGTGGATTAAGTCACACACACCCACAAGAGTAAAATAGCAAAGCTCTTAAAAGTAATTAACAGCTATCGTTTATGAAAGTTCTCTGGATATCAATAAAAGCTGCTGCTGCAGTGCTCCCAGAGGGCAGCGTTTCCATGTTATGGGGGCAGAGAGGGAAGCAGTTCAGGGGCCTGAATCAGTGAGGGTGGGCTGAGCACGGCCCTCGGCACAGCACTACAGCTCACGTCACACAGAGCTGTGACACGTTGGGAAATCTGAAAGCTCGTGTTTAAACGTGGTGCTACATTCACATAGACATATTTACAGAATAAGAAACAAGAGTGCACTGCCTGAGCCAGTCTGAGTGTACTGAAAATTCACTAGGTGCCTATTTAAGTGCCTTTGAGATAAGGCTTTTGGGATAAGAAGCCAGAGTTCTGTGTTTGGTGCTCACACGGGCACTGGGACACGGTGCAGTTCCACGGGGAGCTGATGGGGTGATACAGCAAGAGGCACCACAGGTACCCAGCTGCTCTGAGTCCCAGGGGGAAGGACAGCTTTCCAAACATCTTCAGCCTATCTGAACTGCCTTTAGTCTTTTTTTCTCTGTTGTTAGAGTACCTGTGTGCCAAGCTCTGTGCTTAAACAAAGCGTACAACTGATGGTATCTAGGAAAAGCCAGACCCGCTGGCTGTTTACGTGATAGTTTTTCTGTAATTGCTTGTCCCAGCAGAAAACTCAGACTGCAATGTTCCCTGGCCCTGCAGGTAAAGGCCTCCTCTGGTGAGAGTGCTCAGGGAGAAAGGCAGGTTATTTCTGTCACTTTCCCCAGGCAGCCATCGAGGTTAAAGCAAGGTGCTGTCCCTAGCCAGCATCCCTCATCTCCCATGGAGAAGATAATTACAAAAGCAATTATTTAAATTGTTTGGAGAGCTTCCAGATCAAATACCTACTGCTGGAGAAGAGCAAAGGTGGAGGAATGTTTCCAGTAAATAAACACACTTCACATATCCAAGGGATGAAGAAGGGGCTTGCCTGGTGACTGGTGCTTGCAGAGCTTGACTCACAGGAGCTGCCTGAGCTGGAGTCTGTGGGATTACTTTAACCTCAGCCTCTGAAGGACCAGGTGACAATGAATTGTCAGACTTTGATTTGACCGTGGGGATAAGCCAGAAATACTGCTACAGACACAGACTGTGCTTCATGTCTTATTTCTAGTGCTAGCACTGCAAAATCAGCACATTAGCAATCCACCCTTGAGAAGCGTTTGGGTTTGCACTGCCTTTGCATTTCTAGGATTGCTCAATCACGTGGAGCAAAATTGTATTTTACTGGAAAAAGACTCTCATTACCTTCAGTGAATAGCTTACAAATCCAGCTCAGCTGTACTTCTGGGCAAATTCTGTCTCATCAGTCAGAAATACTGGAGGGCAGGTCCATGTAAAATCCAGTGACTGTAGCCAAAATCAAGTCACTCTAGAGAGGCCAGCTGGGAGCCCCTGCAGAAGACAGTTTAAAATTCCTTGCACCATCTTAACAAAACACTGACCAAGTCCCTTGAAGTCATTTTAGTGGTTTGTTAGTGTCAGGCTAAGCTCCCTATGGGTCTGTTGCAAAGCCTGGGTGTTGACACTAATCCACTCAGGACCTCTCCTTAGCAAAGCAGACTGCTGACTGCTGGGCCAAAGTTAAGCAAACTGCCCTAAACAGGGTTATCTAGTGAGGGGAGCAGGAAGGCCAAAGGCAGGCAGAGGTTTTACATCTGCACACAAGAGGCTCTGGAGGGTGTGTGGCTGGGGAGGTCCCGTCTGACACATGCAGCAGTAATTCCAGCGCCGCCTCCTCGCAGCCTGGGACAACGGCAACACTGAGGCTGCACAGCCCACCAGGAGCTTTCAGGCACCATTTGCTGCTCTTGTTTACAGTCTTGTCTGTTTTAAAATCGGTTTTCTTAGCTAGACAAGGTGACGAGTCAGATCAACAAACAGGATCAGTTTTCTTGGTAGAGGTGTGTAAGACTGGAGAACATCCAAAGAGGTGAGCCCAGGGCTGTCTGCCTTCAGAAGCACTGCATATAGAAACCTGAAACCTTCCAACCACCGAGGCAAAGTCAGGGTTAGGAGTAGCCAAAGCTATGGGGTGGACACAGTCACAGAGCTGATGAGGAGGTTTAGAAGCCCCCCTTTCACTTGCAAGTGCTCACGTAAGGATGTGACACACAGGGAGCGGTGTCTCATTCACACAAGCACTGCCACCACTTTTCACATGTGCCTTGGCCTGTGCTCTAAAAACCAGGGAGTTCCACAGGAATTGGTCATTTTGTCCCAGAACCAGCGATATCCCAGCAATAAGGACAAAGCAAGAAGGACCTGGTCAGCAGCTGGTGGAAACCATTAGAATTCCAATGGCTGCCACTGAGTTACCTAAATGATAAGTACTGGTTCCTGGGAGAGTTTTAAGCCTCGGGGATCACAGCCTAATGCCACCTCATCCATGCATCTGCTGCTGCTTTGTTTTTAACTCAGTAGCAGATGAGCATTTGCTCTCAATTGTGGTGTGAGACCAAAAATTCTTTTGAAGTTAGTGAGCAGCCACCAGCTCTAAGAGCCACTCTTTATCACCTCCACATCGGACAAGCCTGCAGCCCTGTCTCCAAACCCCTTGTGAGCTGGAACCTCACTCCTAGCAGGTCTAGCTGCTCACAGCCACCAGGTACATGAATAAGTAGTGTACTTTCCACCTGAGCTGTTAGTTGGATGGTTTATGTAAGTGCAGGAGAGAGGATTTTCAGCTGGTGCGAGAGCAGAGTGGACTGCAGGCTTTGCTGGAGGCAGGGAGCAGCACTGCCCAGCTCCCACATCCAGCAGCACAAATGGCCTGTAAACACAGAACACAAACCCTGTGGTAATCGTGTCTCCAGAGTTGAGGTTGCACATGTCATGTCTCTGCCTGCAGCTGTGTGGATGCTGTTCACTGCCCGGGAGAGCTGTGACCTGCTCCCAGCCCAGCCCCACGCACACCAACAGCCACCAGCTGGAGGCAGGGCTGGAGAAGAAGGCACAGCAGCCCCTCTTCATCCTCCTCTTCCACACACACCAGTGTGAGTCTTTGCCAGCATTGCCCTGCAGCTCTGACTCTCCCTGTGCAGCACCAACAGCCACAGAGGGTGGAAAGCCCCAAGAGCACTGGTGTGGGCAGGGCTGGAGCCAGTGCTGACCTCAGGCCCTCAACAGAGCAGGGAGCATCGTGCTGCCCAGCCTGGCACAGGCAGATGCTGGGGCAGGGACAGCACACAGCAAAGGGCTCAGCTGAGGTGGGCACCAGCTGCCCACCCTCACCAGCTGCCAGCATCTCTCCCTTTTGCACCACTCAAAAGCACTGATGTGTGCTCATACTTTGCTTCTCAGCACAGTGGGAGCAGCTGCTGCCCCTTTCTGTGCTAGCCCAGAGATGAGAGCTGACACCTAGAATGTGAGACACCCTGCTGAAAACACTTTTTCTACCCAACGAGGGTTCACATCCCCCAAAGGGGCTGCCGAGGAGGCAGGGGGCTGCGGGCAGAGCCATGGGGCAGTGTGGCAGGAGACTGTGAGGCTGGTGGCCTTGTTTTCTCACACTGCCCACATCACTCCTTCTCTCCTGCTCTTCTCCAGTGGAGCAGGGCAGAGCAGGACAGGTAGTGCAGCACTGGGTGCTGGGATGGATGGATGGATGGATGGATGGATGGATGGATGGATGGATGGACGGATGGACGGACGGACGCTGGGAGCAATGAATGTGTGCTCAGGTGGGTGGATGGGTGCTGGGAGGGATGAATGGGTGCTGGGATGGATAAATGTTTGCTGGGAGGGATGAATGGGTGCTGGGATGGATGGATGGGTGCTGGGAGGGATGGATGGATGGATGCTAGGATGGATGAGTGGGTGCCAGTACAGAGCCTGACTGCTGTGTTGCCTGGGACAGGCATCCTCAAGGGGCCAAAACACTGCAAATGGCAACACATAGAGAAAAACACTCTGCTTCTATCCACCAACTTGGGCACAAAGGAAGCCTGGTACCTACTGCTGTATGTGAAATGTCTCCAAGGCAACAGTGCAGAGCAGAGGGAGCTTTGCTGTGCTCAGCCACCCCGCTTGGACAAGCCCCGGGGTAACGGGTGGGATGCTCTCGGGCACGAGCAGCCTGTGTGCAGCCTGCTGAGTGTGCTCAGCACTGCAACGCTCGGAGTGCGTTTGTGTCTATTGTGTACAGCTCTGCCTTTCTCACACTTAGGTTGTGTGTGGGATTGTTTTTAGATTCAGTCAGATTTCAGAAGTGAAAGCAAGAGCCCACAAAAGCAGGCGCTGCTCTTCCTGCAGAGCTGCACGTCGTTGGGTCATAAGTGAAGGTCCAGCTTTAAACAATATTCAACACTCTCTGAACTAAAGAGCTTACTTAATCCGTTTAACAGAAAGACAATTACAGTAGTTTGATTACAGTTTGTGAACACCTTTCTGTGTGGAGAACAGAGTGTGGCCAGTTTCAGGCCTCTCCAGCCTAGCAGAGAGCCGTGGGACTGCAGGTTGCAGCTCCATAGCAGCAAAGCGGAGCAAACCTAGAGAGCCTGGATAACCACAGTTTGGAACAGCCTCCTCAGAACTAGAAGGAGCCTCTTTCCCTCGCTGGGTTTATTCAGACAAGATGCTTTTTTCCCTGCAGGAGATGCTGCGGTTGGGAGTGACGGGGAGGTCATATCGGAAAAATGACAGCGATTAGCTTCTGGGTTTGGATGCTTTGAAAGGCAGCAGAGCCTGGCAGACGCAAAGCAGAAGGCCTGAGGTGTTGCAGGAAAAGATAAAGCCCCGTTTTGGCGTCGCGTTTGGGGCCCGGGAGGGACAATCCAGAGCCACTGGCGCCACCTGCCGCCGCCCGCCCGGGGCACAGCCGCGAGCTCACAAGGACACTAAACCACGCTCCCCCTGCCAGTTTCCAGATACAAAGAGACCAGCCCTGGTCCCTGCCCTGGCTCCCAGCCCCCTCTGAGAGGGACCACCAGCTCCCTCTGGAGAGGATGCTGGAAAACAGGTTCAGCCTCAGCAGTGGGAGATGGAGGGCTGTGCATAATCGCTGCTGGAGGAGTACGTTGATTGTCTTGACAACGTTCTGTAAGGGTGGATTCGTTTCTGTGAGCAGCACGGTGCAGCTGAGGCTCCCATGGGGGATCCAAGGGCTGGGCAGTCTCTCGAGGGGATCAGGGCCAGGGAAAGGGGCAGCAGAGTGGGCATGGTGCAGGCAGAGTTCAGGCAGGCTGGCTCAGCACCACAGGGCATGCAGGGACACATCAGCGCAACACTGAACCCTCAGACCTGAGACCAGGACCTGGCACCAACTTGCAAATGCAAAGGGTCTTGTGGACCCACCTGCAGCAGCGTCTCCCTGTGTGATGCGTGTGCTGCTCACGCAGACAGAGCATCCCTGCAGCCCCGCTCCTGCACGGGTGCCGAGCACCTCCCTGGCCCTGCTGTGCACGCTGCCAGCTCACCCTGAGCACTGCCCTTGCTGTCACGTGTCCTTCCAGGATGTGACAGGCAACAATTTGAGTGTTGGGTGTTTTTCATCTCGTTTTCTTCCACTCCACCACCCCACACTTGCAGCTTTCTCAAAGCCTGGCCACATGCTGCTTTGCTGTGGCTCTTGGCCAAACGTTACTCACCGCATGGTACAAGACACATATATTTAGCCGGTGCAGAGGCAATATCACCAGCTTCAAAATAGGCACAAATGAGCCTGCAGCTATTGCTAACAGCACCTGAGCATACCAGAGGAGTCGTGCCCACGGTTAGCAGCCTGCAGGTACCCTGTTACCGCAGTTACCGCTGTGTTACCCATCACCACGGGCTGGTGCAACACCAGCACCAAGGCCAACTCTGCCCTGGCACATCTTGACTTGTGCTGAGCCTTCCTAGGTGCTGTGACTGCACCTGTGCCCAGCGCTGGACCTGCAGGGGCTCTGCATCTCAGACCCTCATTGAAGGCAACCCTAACCTTCCGTGTCCCCATCCTGCTCCTGCCCTGGTTCCAGCTGAGCTGCTGGTGCTGCTGAGCACCCTGCGGGCGCCTGCGCCGAGCAGTAACCATGGAGATGCCTGCGGCTCCAGGGTCCATCCCTGGATCTGCGGAGGAAGAGAAAGCCTGCTCTGCAGAGAAGCACATTATTACTTGCAATTGTCCCTTTCTTGCTTTTCATCCATACTGGTGAGTATCCTCACCAGTGCTGGGCTATCCCTGGCTGCAGGAGCTGGGCTGCTCTGCCTGGCACGCACCCGAGGCTGCTCGGCAGCCTTGAGCTGACACTCACCTCCAGGATGGGAGCTGTTAGCAGGCCTGTGTGGTGACAAACACACCTCTGCTCTGTCCTGTTCTTCAGACCCTCTTGGCCCCCCGAAGCAGCTCTACCCGGCCCCTGGCCCTCGCAGTGGTCCCGCAAACAGCAACTGGCCACCAGCACTTGAGGTGTCTCGGGGTTGCTCAGGGAGGGGAAACAGCCAAGTCCAGTGAGCACTAGTTCAAAGGCACTGCACATGGTTGTGGTTCCCATAAAGGGAGTGAATCTCTTTCAACAGTTTCCACAGCAATTGCCTGATCAGAGAGAGTTTTGTTAGGGGCTTTCAGCATCCCTACCTGCAGTGGCCCCATTCAAAGGTGTTTTAATGAGGTAGCTCCTCTTGGGGGTTGTACCCAGCTCTCCAGCACCACAATGCCTAAACATGTGATACCCAGCTACAGCAGACCAAGGAGGAGAATAAACAAGGATATGCTTTGCTAAACACAGCTAAACTCTGGGTCAGGATGTGACCAGTTCCATCTACCAGTGAAAGGTGTTGTCATTCCTCATCCATCCTCTGGTGAAGAGACAACGCTTCCTTTAACTGTCTACTGTGGCACCTGACCTGCTCCTGGTATTTCTGTGAGGTATGAGAGCTCAAGTGGCACTTCGAAAACACACATTCTCCCAAATCACACATTGCAAAGAGAAGCTTTGCAAGACATGGGGCCCGTTACAAACAACAAACCTGACTGGTGCCAAGTATCCTGTGCGCGGCGGGCAGAGGCAGGCAGGCACTTGCAGTGCCTAAGAAGCTGGGATCCAACTAACGCCCTTCCATACCTGAAGGGAATAAAATCCCTTCAGTGCCAAGCAATGCTTCCTAGTCTGTTTCTGAACTGATACAATATTTAGGAGCTCACATTATAAGACCATCGTTCTTTTAGTGGGACTAAGACACTGTGAAGATCAAGAGGCGAAACACATGATCCTCCCAAAAATAGAACACGGTTTGAATGCAATTTCTTGTTACTGACATGCTTGAGCCAGCCGTGGTGCCAGAGCTCTCCCCATCTCAGCTGCTGGGGTTCCCGGGAGCCTGTTTCGTTCCCCCTGCCTCCAGCGCGGCATCTTTGCTCCCGCCGGATTGCCGTTTGCAGAGCAAGCTGCTGGAGCTCTGATTTACATTTTACCAAAACATCACGACTCCTTTCTTAGCCTCTCCACACCCACCTTGTTCTGCTCAGCCCCGAATGGCGGCGTTCAGCGTGCCTGCTGTGCCGGCAGGGTTATGCTCTCGCTATGCGAGGAACAGGGAAGCTCCTTTCATGTTGACACGTCCCTGTCACTCAGATGCACCTCTTCTGTCCCTCCCTTTCTGGTCAGAGTGGGTTATGCCCAACACAGTGAGAGACAGCTCCTGGTGCTCCCCCACACTGGGCTCCAGCCCTTGTGCAAGCAGAGAGTCCTTCAGAAAGGGCTCAGTGCTTCAGAGGTCTTGCACAGGGCGGCAGCAATTGCCTTCTCAAACAAGAGAGAATCCCTCACCCGTCTTCCACGGGGCTGGCAGAAAGTTTCCTGTTTGGCAATGGCAGGGGAAACCCTTGTCTTTTCTTCCCAAAACTGGGAGGATTCATTTTATGGCACGAAGCCTCTGGGGAATATGACCTGGCCCCAGGATCATCTAAGCTCCAGGGCTGCACTGACAGGGATATTTAACCTGAAACTGCCCTTTCTGGACAAACCTTCATGTGAGAAGACAGGAATCTCACTCCTTAAGGGCAAAGGCTTTCACCACTGGCCTTCCATCCAAGCTAATCATGTTTGGCTTCTCCCACGGCCAGTTTTACTCTAGCTCTGTGGAAAGTAAAAGCATTCATTGGGAAACTGCTGGTGCCATGTCCCAGGCTCCACTCCATCCAGCTTCCCACATGGCCCAGCACCCTATGGCAATGTCTGCTGCGGGTCCAGTGAGCTGAAGATGGGGCAGCACAGCCAGAGGGTTGGCACACTCCTTGCCAGGGGTTGAGGCTGACCACGTTTGAGGCAGTTGCTGGCCATCATTCGTGCCTCAGAGCATCAGAAGTGTCAGGAGAAGGCTCAGTCCCTGGCCCCTGGGCAGTACAGCCCTGTCAGGGTGTCGGGGTGCACCTGGGCCTCCAGCATGTCTCCAGGTCACAATATGCAAAAATAAATGGCAGGCTTGTGAATAAAAGTGTAGCTGGCAGAAAGCAGCCACTTTCTGTCTCTGAGTGCAAAACAACTTTCCAAACCAACAGCGGGTTTTTTTTCCCCACATTGCCTGGGAAAGCTGCTGATCTGGAACTGCTGCAGCCTCCTTCCTGTGAGCGATGTCTGGAAGCAAGAAGCATCCCTGCCCCTGCACGGCCAGACTCCAGCTGGACATAAACCCCACCGGGGTGCTTCGAGAGGTTCTGCTCCTTTTGTTGGTTGCAGCCTGCACAACGTGCCTTTTGAATTCCAACACAGACACTTTGTGCCCCGGGTCTGATCCTGCTCGGTGCTGCGGGCAGCTGGGCAGCAGCCCGTCCTCCCATGCTCACTGCCAGTGCCCAGCAAGGCCGAACTTCAACGGACTGAGTCCCAGACAGCGCAGGCAGCCGAACTGCAGCAGCAGGAAAGGATAAAGCGAGGCTCAAGCACGGCAAGAGCGGCTCCGGCGCTGGAGCCCAAGCCCCGGCTGGCAGCACCCGACGGGAGGGGGCTGAGGCTGCCACGGCGCCAGGGCTGAACGGCAGCCAGAAACATGGTGTTGCTGCAAGCAAAGCGGCCGTGGGAGTGTGGTATCCCTCGGGTAACGCTTTTTCGCCGTCTACCGTGCGGTGATCAATGTTAGCTGAAGTGCAGCCGGAGCCCGAGGCGCGGCCGTGGGTGCTGCGCCCACCCTGCGGGATGAGAACCCGCTGCCGAGAGGAAGAAATGCTGGGAGAAGGGGAGCTGGGGAGAGAAGGGAAGGCTGAAGGCAGCTCTGCAGGTGCTCTGCAAGGTGCTCCAAAGGGAGCAGGAGCAGCTGCCCAGGCTGGAGGGCTGCCCGCGGTGTTCCCAGCCCTCGCGGTGCTCCCAGCCAACACCGGTGGGATAATCGGCTTCTAATAGTTTGTTTCTTTACTTAGTTTTAGTTTTTGTGACCCTTAGCTGAAAGCACAGCTGGTGCAGATGCAAGTACAGGCTAAGAGGTGTCCCACAGTGGGGTGAGGGTGCAGCCCCGGCAGAGTTGACAGTAGTGCCACTGGGCCATGGGCCAGCAAAGGGCCTGTGACCCGCTACCGAGGGCTGGCTGAGCCCCCCATGGGGCCGATTCCAGTGCTGTGGGCTATAACCAAATGCTCACCTCTAGGAAATAGTGTAAGCATCCCATCATTTGCATGACCACCTTGCAGCAGAGGGCTGAGATGGGAGCGCTTGGGAAGAGCCGGGAGCTGCCAACACCGGCGCCGGGTCGGTCCCCAGGCACCGGGGGCTGCTGGTGGCAGATGGGCTCCAGCACACTGCAGGGTTTCATCCCAGCACACGAGCTCCCTGGCAGAGGCACTGCTGCAAGCTGGCAAAAGTCGGGAGGTTTTCTAAGAGGGAGAGAGTTAAAAAACCCCTTTAGTTATGCTAAGTGAGACTTACCCAACCCAGCAGTGGGTTTGTGTCTGGCGGCAGTGACACAGAACTTGTTTGACATTTCCTTGCCTCAGCCCAGGACAGCTATGACATGTTTTTCTTGAGTATTTAATAAATAAGAAGCTAAACAAAACCCAGGACACATAGATGGCTGTGAGGAGCTGGGCAGAGGACAGATGCCTGCAGCAAATCTCCCCTAATAGTTTCGGGGCCTCTGGAAGGAGATGTTTTTCTCCCGAGTGCATTTAGTAAAGAAGCTTTGCAAAAATATAGAATTAAGCTCTTTTTTTTTTTTGCCCCTTTTTAAATGGTACTAATCAGCTTGACAGGGTGAAAGACACCGTGGAGAAGTTGCTTTGTAATTTTAGAAACCCTTGCAATCCTAAACCCCCTGGTGAATCAGCCAGGGGTGCCCTGCCTCCAAATCTGCTTTCTGTGCATCTGCAGGGTGAGAGGGGAGGGGGATATGGAGAGACATGACTTTTCACCCTGATCTCTGCTGGATGGTCCCTGGATGAGGATCCTCAGGGATCCAATACAGCCAGGATGGACATGGGAAGCCTGAGGTAGCACCCAGTGCCCCAAAGGGCCACCCCGAGGATTTAATTGGAGCAGAGCTTGGTGCTAAAGGCCAAGGGAAATGCTTCAGTGATGAGGTTTGGGGTTTTTCCATGACAGATTTTATGGTAAAGGTGTGTCAGTGCCAAAGGGGAAGTTTCCTGGTCCTATTTGTGTATGATTTTGGTATAAATCAAATGATCTGTTTCATTTAAGAACATTTTGCCTGCGACAATTCCATCCTGGGTCCTGGTGCCAGCTTTTGTATGCTTCACACACTTCCAACATCTTGTGCTTGAGCCCAGCCCAAACCACGGCCTCTTCAGCTCCAGCGTGGCTCTGAAACATCTGTGCACTGCTTTGCTTTTCAACGCGTCATATAGGGCATTCAGCTCCTTGGTGGCCAGCGGGGTAAAGGAGCATCCCCGTCGGGTATTAAACCCCCTCTCTAGATATAAACGTGTTCGCAAGGGAGCAGAACGGCCTCGGGAGCTGCAGCTCATGCATCCACAGGCCCGGCTGCGGGGTGTTTGCAAACCCTCTCCATGGGCACATCCCTGGAGCGGGGGGTGGCCGCTCGCCCTTGGCCGGTGGGCGACGGGCACCGGGCGCTCGGAGCGGGGCTGTCCCAGCCTGGACACCCCGTCCCGAGGGGCAGCCACGGTGCGGGCTCCACAAAGGGTAAAATCACCTCTCCAGAAAGAGGGAATGTGCTGAAGGGAAGCGGCAGGAGGTGGCTCGGGGAGGCTGTTTGAGGTTTTGGTTGGAGAAGCAGAGGCAGTGCCCCGGGCAGAGGCAGGTGCCGGTGTTTGAGAGAGACGCGCCGAAGAAGCAGAGGAAAAACCCCTCAGGAAGGGTCTGTGCATCCTCAGGAGATTTGCAAACGTGGTCTGTGAAGGACCACGGATGGTGAATAACTTGAGCGAGCAGGCAAAGACCCTGACACCAATTAAATGCTGCTGCTGCTGCTGAGGTGAGGTCAATAGTAATTCCAACCTGCTCATATCTTCACGCAATACCAGACGTGGTTAATCTTTTTTTTTCTTTTATTGAAAAAGCTTTTCACTGAGATTACGTGGGGTGATGATTCCCTTCAGCGTCCCGTTTCTAATGAAGCGGTTGGAAACGCGGCGGGTCGCACTTAAATCCCCTCTGCTTCAGTGAAGCCCTTGCAGAAGAAATACCTGGAGTGATGTTCTTGGCGTTTATTTAAACTGCGACCTTTCAAGCGGCTCCGCAAACGGAGACGGTACATGTGTCAGCAGCTATAAACCTTTCCCAAACGCGAGCCTTGGAGCCCGTGACCGCGGGACAGCCCTAACTCGGTGTTTTACAGGGAAATCCACTTTCCCTGTGGTTGTGGCTGCGCTCGGCGCCCACCGAGTGCCAGTTTCATGCTGAATACTTTAACGCACGAGGAACGGTCGCTCAGCATTCAGCCAGTGCCCGTGCGCGACTGGCACCGGCTCAACCGCCCCACGCCTCCGCGGGACCCGCCGGGGGGCTGCCCCCAGCTCCCGGGGACACGGGGGGGGGGTCTCGGGCTCCACAAAGCCAGCGGTGCGGCGGTGGGGAGCCCCGGTCACAGCCCGGGGCAGCGCGGGCGGGGAGAGCCGCGGAGCCCGACGGCGGGTCCCAGGGATGCGGGTCCCGGGGATGCGGGTCCCAGGGATGCGGGTCCCGGGGATGCGGGTCCCAGGGATGCGGGTCCCGGGGATGCGGGTCCCGGCGATGCGGGTCCCGGCCATGCGGGTCCCGGGGATGCGCGTCCCGGGGATGCGGGTCCCGGCGATGCGGGTCCCGGCCATGCGGGTCCCGGGGATGCGGGTCCCGGGGATGCGGATTCCTCCGGAGCACCGCGGGGCTGCTGACAGGAGATGACACAGATGACGGGCTGACACAGGAGAAATGTCACGTCTCAGGGCTGCAGAGGGAGCTGCGGCTTCCACCTGCACCAGCCTTGGCTCCCTCGTTAGTACCTCATACAACGCGGCTTTAACTCGGGGACCGTCAAGGTCAGTGTTGAGCCGTGCGGAGCTCTTCCTCCCAGCCCTGAGCACACCCCCCTTTTGCCTTTTCCCCCAACCTGTCCGGGGAGGTGCTACCGCAGCAGAGCGAGCCCGGGAAGGGCAGGCGGGCAGCACGGGGGCACCGGCTGCTGACCAGGGACAGGCGAGGGCACGGGTGGGCATCCCTAACAAACGGCCGTGCAAAAGGCTTTAAACCTAGCTGTGAGATCTTACCGAGCAATGAAAAGAGAGTAACACAGCCACTGGCTAAATATAGCCGTGGAGCGGTGGCAGCAGCGGGGAGAGCTGGGGAGGGGGCTGGGGAAGAGGGGAGAGGGCTAGGGAAGCGGGGA